>SNQJ01S0059234.1:27051-46985 GCA_010110895.2 Picea sitchensis | reverse complement strand
AGAGTCCTCTGTGGAACTCTGCTCCCAATAAGTTTCCCACATGGGGGAGAGATTTAAGGAGTGCGAAGGTGATCTGATCTTTGTCGGAAAATTTGTGAACGGAGAAATAAACTTCTAGTAGATTTAACCATTTGTCTAGGGATTGAAAGGTGAGGTGCCTCCAAAGTGGCCTCTTGATGAATATCCACTTGATGCTATCGACATTCATTGAAGGAAGTGGGCAAAATTCTCCATCATTTTGTCCCTCTATCGCGTGAGAGATTGCTCAAGCAACAGATTGATAGGATTGTTTGCTTCGTCATTTTTCTTTTCTTCTTCCATTGAGGGTTTCTTGGGTGTACGAGAGTGATTTTATTCAAGAGAGACAATCTCAAGAATCAACTTTCTATACTCGGACCTCGTCGGGGACATGCACTAAAAAAATGATCAAGAACAGCTTGCTTTGATACAACTGATCCGGATTATTTTTGGGACGAAATGAGAGCGGAGATATAATAAAGAAATGTAGAGCGATATCATGTATATCCAATAATATAACAGAAATATATCAAAGATGCAACCATAAAAACAGAGATACAATAATACACGATTTCTATTAATAAATGAAATGTACAGAGACTGTAAAAATACAGAGTGAAAGACTCGCTAGAAAGGTGGCAGCTTATCTCTGAGAAGAGATGTGATGGCTACTCGCATTCACAAGAACATAGTTAAAATGAGGCTCTGAAGGCCTTTTTGTAAAAAATAGGAATTCCAAAAACCCTAGACATCTAAAAACCAAAGCCTAGAATATGAAGCATGAAAATTCATGTGGGCCTCATTTGGGTAAGTGAGTACATCAACTTCCCGGGGTCGTAACTTTTGCATACGGAATCCATTTTAGGTGTCTGATAGCTTGTTGGAAAGGTATTGTCGAGGAGATTCATTTATGGGGCTCAATCATGCCTTTGTATATCACTCAAAACCTCAATATATAAAAACATTCATTTGGGCCCTAAAAATGGCCCCGTAAGTTAAAAACCACTAAAAATAGTTAATTGCCAAAATTGCCAGAAATTTTTTTTGAGCTAGTCAGAAAAGGTGGGTGGCCACTGATATCCACCTGGATCAATCCCCCCTCCTTATAAATAAATGGTATCCATTGTGTTGAGTTCCTGGGGAGAGGGAAAAGTGTTTGCTAAATCTTCATCTTGGTGATTTGCTTGCCTTGCTGGAGACGTCGCGCTACTTAGTTTTTGGAAGTCTGTCAAGAACCTGTTGAGGTTGAGGTTATTCAACAAGTCGGGCTACATGAGAGTATGGTGTGCAGAAGGAATATTCATGCTTTGATGCAACCTTGTTGACTTGCTTCTGTTGGATAGAAGGTTCTTGGGGTGAGGTTGTAGTGGTGAAACAGTAGTTGGAACTACCTCTGGTATTCTATAGATATGACCCCTCAAAGTAACAATGACACTACAGGGTTGAGACTCATAAACAACATGGCACTTCCACATATATGGTTGGCCCAAGAGAACGTCACAGACATCCAGTGGGGCAGCATCACATAATACCTCGTCCTTGAAGGGCTGGATGCCATATGACAATTGACATTGTTGGTTGACACAAAGATCTCATCATTGCCGAAGCCACCCGATGTTGTATGGTTGTGGGTGTGGTGTTGTTGACAACTCCAACTATTTGATGATATCTATTGATATGAGGTTCTTATGACTTCCACTATCAATAGTAAAATGTAGTGGTGTCCCCTTGACCCACATCTATGAATGAAAAAGGCACTCCCCCTCTTCAGGATCTGTTGGTTCTTCTGGTTGAATTGAGGTGGTTGTGATAATAGCAGTGGGGTCTGTGTCAATGATATTTCCTTTACCAGTATTTTCAGAATTAGATTCAGAATTAAGATTCAACTCCTTGTCTTTGATCTCAACCACCAATGACTGTTTCAAGCGACATTCATCAGTGTTGTGCTAGGGGATTTTATAGAAATCGCACCATTTTATGGTGTCCTTCTTTGTCTTCCCATGACCCTTCGTTTCCTATGTCTTGGATTGGGTTTTGGGAGATTTTTTGTTAGGGCCATCTTTGTCATACTTTGGTTGTTGCAGATTTGCAGAACCAGAATCCTGTTTGTTCTGGTGCTTAAATTTATTTTTGATTTTAATAGCATATTGATAGGCAACACCGAGTGATGAGATGTCCAAAAAATCCATTTCATTTTGGATGTATCTGTGTAGAGCCCCATGGTATTTCATAACCAAATGTCATTCAAAGTATTTGATACCTAGCTTGGTGCGTAAGGTATGGAAGGTATTGGTGAAATCCGTAACTGCTTGGCCCCTCTCTTGCCACAGTGTGGTCCATCTCATGTACTGGTCCTCATAGTTGCCAACAGGGTTATATTGTTCCTTTACCGCATCCACAAAAAAATCCCAAGTGGGATCAGACTCATATATTTCAGACTCCTCTGTGGAACTATGCTCCCAATAAGTCTCCCACCAATGTTTGACATGGGGGAGAGCTTTAAGGAGTGCATAAGTGATCTTTCCTTTGTCAGAAAATTTGTGAACAGAGAAATAAACTTCTAGTAGATTTAACCATTTGTCTAGGGCTTCTGCATCTATCTGTCCTTCAAATAAAGGAATAACAAAATTAACTTGTACCTTGAAAGGAAAGGTGCCTCCAAAGTGGCCTCTTGATGAAGATGCACCTGATGCTATCAACAGGAATTGAAGGATGTGTGAAAAATTATCCATCATTTTGTCCCTCTCTCCGGTGAGAGCTTGCTCAAGCAACAAATTGATAGGATCGTTTGCTCCATCATTTTTCTTTTCTTCCCCCATTAAGGGTTTCTTGTGTGTGAGAGAGCAATTGTCTTCAAGAGAGACAAGCTCAAAACCCAAATTTATATACTCGGACCTCTTCGGGGGCATGCACTGAAAAAACGATCAAGAATAGCCTACTCTAATACCACTGATCCAGAATATTTTCAGCATGAAATGAGAGCAGAGATATAATAAATAAATGCACAGAGATATCACGTACAACCAATAATATAATAGAAATATATCAAATATGCAACCATAAACATAGAGATACTGTAATACATGATTTCTGTTAATGAAAGAAATGTACAAAGACTATAAAAATACAGAGTGAAAGACTCGCTAGAATGGTGGAAGCTTATCTCTGAGAAGAGATGTGACAGCTACTCGCATTCATAAGAAGATGGTTACAATGAGGCCCTTAAGGAATTTTTACAATAAACAGAAATGCCCAAAACCCTATACATTCAAAAACCTAACCGTAGGAGATGAAGCCCCAAAAGTCATGTGGGCCCTGTTTGGGTAAGTGGGTACATCAACTTCCTAGGGTCGTAACTTTTGCATACGATCTTTGTTTTAGGATTGTGATAGCTCATTGGAAAGGTATCGTAGAGGAGATTCATTTTGAGGGCTCAATCATGTCCTTAGGTATAATTGAGAGCCTTTATCTCTAAAAACCTTCATTTGGGCACTCAAAATGGCCCCGGAAATTAAAAACTACTAAAAATAGTAAATTACCAAAATTATCAGAAAACTGTTTTGAACCAGTTGGAAAAGGTGGTTGGCCACTGATATCCATCTAGATGAATCCTCCCTCATTAGGAAGCAATGGTATCCATTGGGTCGAGTTCCCGGGGGAGAGGGAAATGGGTTTGATGAATCTGCATCTTGGTGAGCTGCTTGCCTTGCTCGAGACGTCACAATGCTCAGTTTTTAGAAGCCTGTCATGAATCTGTTGAGGATGAGGTTGTTCAAAAAGTTGGGATACATGAGAGGATGGTGTGCAGAAGGAATCTTTGCACTTTTATGTAACCTTGTCGACCTTCTTCTGTTGGATAGAAGGTGCTTGGGGCGAGGTTGTAGTGGCTCCAATGTCCTTACGGTCCCCTTTTGAATAGATTGTGAATAAACTGAATTTTGCAATATGAGATACTACCTTGCGGCCATTTTTTGGTGGAACAGTAGTTGAAAATACCTTTGGTATTCTATAGAGATTACCCCCCAAAGTAACAATGGCACTGTGAGGTCGAGACTCATAAACAACATGATGCTTCCACATATATGGTTGGCTCAAGAGAACATCACAGACATCCAGTGGGGAAACATCACATAATACCTCATCCTTGAAGGGTTGGATGTCATATGACAATTGGCACTACTGGCTGAGATGAAGATCTTGTCCTTGGCAAAGCCACTTGATGTTGTATGGTTGTGGGTGTGGTGTTTTCAACAATCCCAAATGTTTGATGGCCTCTGCTAAGATGAGGCTCTTTTTTATTCCACTATCAACAATAAAATGTAGCGTGGTCCCCTTCACCCACATCTATGAATGAAAAAGGTGTTGCCCCTCTTCAGGATCTGTTGGTTCTTCTGGTTGAATTGTGGTGGTCACGACAATAACAGTCGGGTCTACGTCAATGATCTGTCATTTACCAGCATTTTCATAATCAGATTCTAAATCAGGGTTTGATTTCTTGTCTTTGATCTCGGTCACGAATGACTATTTCGAGAGACATTCATCGGTGTTGTGCCAGGGGATTTTGTGGAAATCGCACCATTTTCCGGTGTCCTTATTTGTCTTCTCATGACCCTTCTTTTTCTATGTCTTGGACTGGTTTTCGAAAGACTGTTTGTTAAGGCCGTCTTTTTCATACTTTGGTTGTTGCGGATTTGTAGAACCAAAATCTTGTTTGTTCTGGTGCTTAAATTTCTACTCTATTTTAACAACATATCAATAGGCAGCACTGAGTGAGGAGATGTCCAGAAAATCCATTTTAGTTTGGATGTATCTATGTAGAGCCCCACGGTATTTCAGAACCAATTGTCGTTCGGAGTCTTTGATACCCAACTTGGTGCACAAGGTATGGAAGGTATTGGTGAAATCCAGAACTTATTGGCCACTCTCTTGTCGCAGTGTGTTCCATCTCATGTATTCTTCCTCATAGTTTCCAACAGGGTAATATTGTTCCTTTACCACATCCACAAAAAAATCTTAAGTGGGATCGGACCCATATATTTCAAAATCCTCTGTGAAACTCTACTCCCAATAATTTTCCCACCAATATTTGACATGGGGGAGAGATTTAAGGAGTGTGAAGGTGATCTTTTCTTTGTTGAAAAATTTCTGAACAGAGAAATAAGCTTTTAGTAGATTTAAACATTTGTCTAGGGATTCTACATCTATCTGTCCTGAGAATATAGGAATATCAAAATTAACTTGTACCTTGAAAGGCGAGGTGCCTCCAAAGTGGTCGCTTGATGAAGATGTGCCTAATGGTATTGGCAGGCATTGACGGATGTGGGCAAAATTCTCCATCATTTTGTCCCTCTCTCGCGTGAGAGCTTTCTCAAGCAACAGATTGATAGGATCGTTTGCTTTGTCATTTTTCTTTTCTTCTGCAATTAAGGTTTTCTTGGGTGAGCGAGAGTGATTGTCTTCAAGAAAGACAATATCGAGACCCAACTTCCTATACTTGGACCTCGTCGGGGACATGCACTAAAAAAACGATCAAGAACAGCCTGCTCTGATACCACTCATCCGAATTATTTTTGGCACGAAATGAGAGTAGAGATATAATAAATAAATGCAGGGATATATCATGTATATCCAATAATATAACAAAAATATATTGTATATGCAACCATAAACACATAGATATAGTAATACACAATTTCAATTAATGAAGGAAATGTACAAAGACTATAGAAATACAAAGTGAAAGACTTGCTAGAACGGTGGCAGCTACTCTCTGAGAAGAGATTTGACGGCTACTCCCATTCACAAGAAGATGGTTACAATGAGGCTCTTAAGGCCTTTTTAGAATAAACAGGAATGAAAAAAACCCTAGACATCGAAAAACCTAAACCTAGGAGATCAAGCGCCAAAATTCATGTGGGCCTCGTTTGGGTAAGTGGGTACATTAACTTCCCAGGGTTGGAACTTTTGCATACGATCTTCATTTTAGGCCCGTGATAACTCGTTGGAAAGGTATCTTTGAGGAGATTCATTTTGGGGGATTAATCATGCCATCGAGTATCATTGAGAACCTCGATCTCAAAAAACCTTCATTTGGGCGCTCAAAATGACCCCAGAAGATAAAAACTGCTAAAAATAGTAAATTTCCAAAATTGCCAGAAAACTATTTTGAGCCAGTCAAAAAATGTGGGTGACCACCGATATCCACCTGGATCAATCCTCCCCTCTTAGGAAGAAATGGTCTCCATTCCATTGAGTTCCCCGGGACGTCGCACTGATCAGTTTGTGGAAGTCTTTCATGAATCTATTGAGGCTGAGGTTCTTCAACAAGTTGGGATACATGAGAGGACGGTGTGCAGAAGGAACCTTTGTGCTTTGATGCAACCTTGTTGACCTATTTTTGTTGGATAGAGGGTGTTTTGGGTGAGTTGTTAGTGGTTCCAATGTCCTTTTGTTCCCCTTTTGAACAGATTGTGAAGAAACTGAATTTTGTAGTATGAGATACTACCTTGCGACACTTTTTTGGTGGAACAGTAGTCGGAACTACCTCTAGTATTCTATAGAGATTACCCCCCAAAGTAACAATGGAACTGCGGGGTCAAGACTCATAAACAACATGCTGCTTCCACATATATGTTTGACCAAAGAGAACATCAAAAACATATAGTAGGGAAACATCACATAATAATTCATCCTTCAAGGGCTAGATGTCATATGACAATGGACACTATTAGTTGACATGCAGATCTCATCCTTTGCGAAGTCACCCATTGTTGTATGGCTATGGGTGTGGTGTTGTCGACAATCCCAACTATTTGATGATCTCTACTGAGATGAGGTTCTTCTGGCTTCCATTATCAACAATAAAATGTAGTAGGGTCCCCTTCACCCACAACTGTGAGTGAAAAAGGCGCTTCCCCCTCTTCTGGATCTGTTGGTTCTTCTGGTTGAATTTTAGTGGTCATGACAATAATAATGGGGTCTGTGTCAATGATTTGTCCTTTACCAGTATTTTTATAATCAGATTTTGAATTAGGGTTCGACTCCTTGTCTTTGATCTCGCCCACCAATGATTGTTTCGAGTGACATTCATCAGTGTTGTGCCAAGGGATTTTTTGGAAATCGCACCATTTTTCGGTGTCTTTCTTTGTCCTCCCATGACCCTTATTTTCCTATGTCTTGGACTGGTTTTCGGGAGACTGTTTGTTAGGGTCGTCAGTTTGGGTGTATCTATGTAGAGCCCCATGGTATTTCAGAACCAAATGTCATTCGGAGTCTTTGATACCTAGCATGGTGAGCAAGGTATGGAAGGTATTGGTGAAATATGGAACTTCTTGGCCCCTCTCTTGTCGTAGTGTGGTCCATCTCATGTATTGGTCCTCATAGTTTCCAATGGGGTAATATTGTTCCTTTACTGCATCCACAAAAAAATCCCAAGTAGGATCGGACCCATATATTTTAGACTCCTCTATGGAAATCTTCTCCCAATAAGTTCCCCACCAATGTTTGACATGGGGGAGAGCTTTAAGGAGTGTGAAGGTGATATTTTCTTTGTCGGAAAAATTGTGAACAAAGAAATAACTTTCTAGTAGATTTAACCATTTGTCTAGTGCTTCTACATCTATCTGTCCTTCAAATACAGGAATATCAAAATTAACTTGTACCTTGAAAGGCGAGGTGCCTCCAAAGTGGCCACTTGATGAAGATGTTTCTGATGCTATCGAAAGGCGTTGAAGGATGTGGGAAAAATTCTCCATCATTTCGTCCCTCTCTCGCATGAGAGCTTGCTCAAGCAATAGATTGATAGGACCGTCTGCTCCACTGTTTTTCTTTTCTTCCGCCATTGAGGGTTTCTTGGGTGTACGAGACCGATTGTCTTCAAGAGAGACAAGATCGAGACCCAACTTTCTATACTCAGACCTCATTGGGGACATGCACTGAAAAAATGATCAAGAACAACCTTCTCTAATACCACTGATCCAGATTATTTTTGGCATGAAATGACAACGGAGATATAATAAAGAAATGCACAGAGATATCGTGTATATCCAATAATATAACAGAAATATATCAGAGATGCAACCATAAACACAGAGATACTGTAATACATGATTTCTATTAATGAAAGAAATGTACAGAGAATGTAAAAATACAAAGTCAAAGAATCGCTAGAATGGTGACAACTTATCTCTGAGAAAAGATGTGACGGCTACTCGCATTCACAAAAATATGGTTACAGTGAGGCTATGAAGGCCTTTTTACAATAAATAGGAATGCCAAAAACCCTAGACATCCAAAAATCTAGCCCTAGGAGATCAACCGTGAAAAGTCATGTGGGCCCCGTTTGGGTAAGTGAGTACATCAACTTCCCGGGGTCGTAACGTTTGCATACGATCTTCGTTTTAGGCATGTGATAGATTGTTCGAAAGGTATCTCTGAGGAGATTCTTTTTTGTGGCTCAATCATTTCATCGTCTATCATTGAGAACCTCGATCTTGAAAAAACTTCATTTGGGCTCTCAGAATGGCCCCTGAAGTTAAAAACTACTAAAAATAGTAAATTGCCAAAATTCCCAGAAAACTGTTTTGATCCAGTCAAAAAATGTGAGTGGCCATTGATATCCACATGGACCAATCCTCCCTCCTTATGAAGAAATGGTCTCCATTGCATTGATTTCCTGGGGGAGAGGGAAAAGCATTTGCTAAATCTACATCTTGGTGCGCTTCTTGCCTTGCTGGAGACATCACACTGCTCAGTTTGTGGAAGTTTGTCACGAACCTATTGAGGCTGAGGTTGTTCAACAAGTCAGGCTACATGAGAGGATGGTGTGCAAAATGAATCTTTGTGCTTTGTTGCAACCTTGTCAACCTGATTCTGTTGGGTAGAAGGTGCTTGGGGCGAGGTTGTAGTGGTTCCAATGTCCTTTTGTTCCACTTTTGAACAGATTGTGAAGAAGTTGAATTTTGCAATATGAGATACTACCTTGCGACACTTTTTTGGTGGAACAGTAGTCGGAACTAGCTCTGGTATTCTATAGAGATGACCCCCAAATTAACAATGACACTATGGGGTCGAGACTCATAATCAATATGGCACTTCCACATATATGGTTAGCCCAAGAGAAAATCATAGACATCCAATGGGGCAACATCACATAATACCTCATCCTTGAAGGGATAGATGATGTATGACAATCGACACTACTAGCGGACAAGAAGATCTCATCCTTGGCGAAGCCACTCGATGTTGTATGGTTGTGGGTGTGGTGTTGTCCATAATCCCAACTGTTTGATGACCTCTACTGAGATGATGTTCTTCTTTATTCTACTATCAACAATAAAATGTAGTGAGGTCCCCTTCACCCACATATTTGAATGAAAAAGGTGCTCCCCCTCTTCAGGATCTATTGGTTCTTCTGGTTGAATTATGGCAGTCGCGACAATAGTAGTGGGGTCTGTGTTGGGTATGTGTTATCTTCTTTGCACGAGTAGCAACATCTAAGCGTATGCACCAGGCATNGTAGGGGGGTTAGAGGGGGGGGCCATTAGGCCCCTCCTTTGGGGGTGCAGAGGGGCGGAGCCTCCCATGCGAGGTTTCGTGGGCTGCACCCCCGGAAAATTTTTTTTTGCCTCGAGAAACATGTCATGTATTTAAGTGGTTTTTTCGACACATGGTTTTTGACAATGGTTTTCTATTTCCAGTTAAGGAATTAGAGTTTTGGAGTAATCAAGGTCATTGGGTTAGGGTTTTGGATGTCGCTAGCTCCTACATGTATATTGTATTTTAAACAATGTAACACAAGGAATGAATATAATATATGTTGGTTTTCCCAGTTTGGGTTTCCAGGGGGAAAATCTCTGTGTAATGTTTGTATTTTCCATTGTATCTTTTCTGTTCTTTTCCAAATATATATTTACAGTAGACATTGTACAAGGTTAGAATTTACATTTGGTATCCAAGCTTTATTGTCTTCAAGGGGACGCCTTTGTGGTCAAGGGTTTGGCTTGGGACTGTGATAAGCCTTGTTACAGTGGGAGATCTGTGGTATTTTTGTTGAGGTGAAAATAAATGGCAAGAAATTTGAAGATGGAGATAGAGAAGTCTAATGGGAAAACATTTGAGCTGTGGACAGATATCAGTGGATCGTGGTAGATCCAGGTACTGCACCTATAGTAACTTCTACAGATGACTGGAAAAATATGGATCAGAAGGCAAAGAGCACAATCCGACTATGTCTCTCTGATTCAGTATTATTGAATGTGTCATAGGAAGCTATAGCCAAGGATTTATGGGGAATGTTGGGGAAGTTGTATCAGTCTAAGTCCCTGGTAAATAAACTATTCCTAAGAAAGAAGCTATATAACTTGACGATGAGATATGGAGACTTGGTGGCAGAGCTTTTGAATGCCTTCAATACTGTGGTAAGTCAGTTAGTATATGTTGAGATTAAAATTTCAGATGAAGATAAATGTATTAGTTTGTTGTGTTCTTTACTAGCTCATGGGATAGTCTGCTTGTGTCCATAGGTAGCAATACAACTTCTTTGAAGTTTGAAGAAATAGTCTCATCCTTATTGTCGGAGGAGATGAGGCGAAAGAATATGGAAGGAGATATCACAAATGCATTATTTGCAAGAGGACGTTCCCAGGAAAGAAATAGATCTAATTTATCAAGTGGTAGATTTAATTCTAAAGGTAGATCTAAATCTCCTAGAAAGTTTGTAAGGGTATGTTGGAGGTGTGGAAAAGAAGGGCACTACAAGAAGAAGTGTAGATCCAAAGTTGAGAAAAAGAAGGGATATGGATAATCTTCTTCTATAGAAGAAAAGACCTCCAAGGAAGAAAGAGGGGATGTGTACTTGGCCTCTTCAAGCACACATGTAGATCATGAGGCATGGTTGATTGACTCTGGTTCATCCTTTCATATGACTCCCCACAGGGAGTGGTTCTATGAATATGAAAAGTATGATGGAGGTAATTTTTTCTTAGGTAATGATTTGACAACAAGAATCATAGGAAGAGGAAGGGTCAAGTTTATACTCATATATGGAAGGATTAGAAAACTTCCTGGTGTTCTACACATACCAGGTATGGCCAGAAATTTGATTTCTGTAAGAAAAATGGAAGATGCAGGGGTAAAAACAATTTTTGAAAAGGGAACTTGCAGGATGGTTCGAGGAGAAATGGTGTTGATGAAGGGATTTCATTTTGGAACTCTGTATAAGCTGTTAGGAAGCACTATTAGTGATCAGTGTAATAGCTCCATTGTTCCTGATATTGGAGTTGAAGAAGAAAGAACTCCTACAATCTCTGGAGAAAGGTTATGGTGTGGCATCAAAGACTGAGGCATATCGGAGAGAAGGGTCTTCGACTACTACACGGTAAAGGTATGGTTGAAGGTATGTATAACTACTCTTTGTATTTTAATTTCTATGAACATTTTCTATATGGGAAGAAAAATCGGGTAAGATTCCCTTCTAGTGCAATGAGGGCAGAAGGAATTTTACAACTAATTCACTATGATGTTTTTGGACCTATGTCGGTCCCATCATTGGGAAAATCTGTGTACTATGTCTCATTTATAGATGACTTCTTGAGGAAAACTTGGATATATTTCCTCAGGAATAAATCTGAAGTCTTTGACAGGTTTAAAGAGTTTAAGTCTCTTGTTGAGAATCAAACAGAGAAAAGAATTAAGGTGCTGAGAACAAGTAATGGCAGAGAGTTCTGCGGGAATGAATTTGAAGAATTCTGTAAGAAGTGCGGTATATAAAGGTAGAAGACTACTCCATATACACCTCATCAGAATGGAGTTGTAGAAAGGATGAATATGACGCTGATGGAAAAAGCAAGGTGCATGCTCGGTGGTGTTGGGTTAGGGAAAGAATTTTGGGCAGAGGCAGTGGGTATTGCATATTATCTGGTCAATAGATCACCCTCATCAGCGTTGGGTGACAAGACTCCACAAGAGGTATGGATTGGTAAGGAACATTCTCTCACACATCTTAAGGTATTTGGGTGCGATGCATATGTTCATGTTCCAAAGGAAAACAAGAGGAAGCTAGATAAGAAGGCTGAAAAATGTATATTTATTGGATATAAATATGGTCTCAAAGGTTATAAGCTTTAGAACCGAGGAACTAAGAAGGTAGTGTATAGCCGAGATGTGGTATTTAGAGAAATGAAGGATGTTGTTAAACATGAAGTCCTACCAAGTATGGAAGAACTAGAGAAGATAGAGTTTGATTTAAAGGATGATGAAGCAGACTCTATAGAAGAACATGAATAAGAAGAAGAAGATCATCATACTCCAGTATTGAGGAGATAGGATCGAGAAAGAAGGGTACCGGAAAAGTATAGTCCATCTGATTTTCATTCAAATTTTTCTTTCTCTATTACTGATGATGATCCTAGAACTATTAGGGAGGCAGTGGACTCAGAGGATGGAAATCTTTGGAAAAGGGCCATGGAAGAAGAAATGGAATCTTTGGATAAGAATGATGCTTGGGATCTAGTGGAGTTGCCAATTGGAAGAAAGCCCATTGTCAGCAACTGGGTATTGAAAAAGAAGCTAAATGCAAAAGGAAAAGTGGAGAAATACAAAGCTCAATTAGTAGCAAAGGGTTACTCCCAGGTTGAGGGAATTGACTTTGGTGAGAATTTTCTCCTGTTGCCAAGTTAACCTCTATAAGATTTATGTTATCTGTTGTTGCTGCATTTGATTTTGAAGCAGAATAGATGGATGTGAAGACAACATTCCTGCATGGGGATATAGAAGACAAAATCTTTATGAAGCAACCAGAAGGTTATGTTGAGAAAGGAAAGAAGGGTCTAGTATGCAAGCTGAAAAAGTCCCTGTATGGTTTAAAACGATCACCAATGATGTGGTATCAAAAATTCGATACTTATATGTTGGGACTTGACTTCACAAGAAGCAAAGATGATCATTGTGTGTATTCTAAATTAATTGGTGATCATTTGATTTATTCGGTCTTGTATGTGGATGCCATGTTGTTGATAGGAAACAACAAGAAGATTATCCAGGATGTGAAAACTCAATTGTCCTCTAAATTCGACATGAAGGATCTTGGTGCTTCAAATTTCATTTTGGGCATGGAAATTAAAAGAGATTGGAAAAAGAGGAAACTCTTGTTAAATCAGAGAAAATATGTCGCGACAATATTACAGAGGTTTAATATGCAAGAATGTAAACCAGTCAAGGTTCCTATTCCTGTTTGTGTAAAGTTATCTGTAGGGATGATTTTAAGGATGTAAATTTATTTTAAAATGTATAAACCTTGGCAAATATTACTAATCCTTCATATGTGAACTATAAATGATTGACGATATTTTTGTAAAAATATTCAAATTTCTAAGGATTTTATATAGTTTTTATAAAATTTTGGCGATTTTTAAGGTAAAATAATTTTATCCTATAGAATTTGGGAGAATCTCATTTTTGGAAAAACCATGGAAAATTAGCCCATGAGCGAAATTTATCCCCTAAAATCATCCCTAGTTATCTGTGGATCAGTGTCCCGGGACACATGAAGAAGAGGAGGACATGTCTCATGTTCCATATGTGAGTGCAGTTGGAAGTTTGATGTATGCAATGTTCTATACTAGACCGGACAGTGCACATGTAGTGGGAGTTTTGAGAAGGTATATGTCAAAACTAGGGAAGGAGCATTGGACAACAATAAAAAGGGTTTTCAGGTATTTGCATGGCACTGCTAACTATGGATTGTGCTACAAACGAAGACCAGGATTGGATAGAGTGGTCGATATACATGGCTTTGTGGATGCAGACTGGGCTGGAGATTTGTATCATAGGAGATCCACAAGAAGGTATGTGTTTAACCTGTCTAGAGGAGCAATAAGTTGGATGAGAAAAAGACAGGTTGTAGTGGCACTTTCAACTACAGAATCTGAATACATGGCAGCCACTCATGCAAGTAATGAAGTAGTATGGTTACAAATATTGTGTTCAGGTATTGCGTTGGTACAACAAGCTATAAGGATAGAGTGCGACAGTTAGAGTGCAATTTTTCTGGAAAAGAACCTTGCTTATCATTCAAAGACAAAGCACATTGATGTTCAATATCACTTTGTGAGAGACAAGATTGACTAAAAGAAAGTATCACTAATGAAGGTGGACACTTTGAAGAATCTTGCAGACTCATTAACAAAATCTTTCAGCACTCAGAAGTTCTCTTGGTGTAGAGGAACCATGGGCATTGCTGCCCTAGATTTTTGACTATGCAACCCTGTAACCCCCTGTATGTAAAGAAAACAACAAATAGGAGAATGCTAGGTATGTGCCATATTCTTTGCACGAGTATTAGTGTCATGTATTTAGGTGGTTTCTTCAGCACATGGTTTTTTCCAATGGTTTTCTATTTCCGGTTAAGGAATTAGGGTTTTGGACTAATCCAAGTCATTAGGTTAGGGTTTTGAATGCCACTAGCTCTTATATGTATATTGTATTGTAAAAAATGTAACCGAAGGAATGAATATAATATATGTTGGTTTTCCCAGTTTGGGTTTCCAGGGGAAAAATCTCTATGTAATGTTTGTATTTGCCATTGTATCTTTTCTGTTATTTTCTGAATATATGTTTACAATAGACATTGTACAAGGTTAGAATTTACAGTCTGCATCAATGATTTGTCCTTTACTAGTATTTTCAGAATCAGATTCTGAATCAGGGTTCGGCTACTTGTCTTTGATCTCGGACACCAATGACTATTTTGAGCGACATTCATCGATGTTGTGCCAGGGGATTTTGTAGAAATCGCACCATTTTCTGGTGTCCTTCTTTCTCTTCCCATGACCCTTCTTTTCCTGTGTCTTAGACTGGTTTTTTGGAGACTGTTTGTTAGGGTCATCTTTATCATACTTTGGTTGTTGTGGATTTGTAGAACCAAAATCCATTTTGTTTTGGTGCTTAAATTTTTGCTCAATTTTAACAACATATTGATAGGCAACACCGAGTCATGAGATGTCCAGAAAATCCATTTCAGTTTGGATGTATCTGTGTAGAGCCCCATGGTATTTCAGAACCAAATGTCATTCAGAGTCTTTGATACCCAGCTTGGTGCATAAGGTATAGAAGGTATTGGTGAAATTTGAAACTGCTTGGCCCCTCTCTTGCCACAGTGTGGTCCATCTCATGTACTGGACCTCATAGTTGCCAACAGGGTAATATTGTTCATTTACTGCATCCACAAAAAAATCCCAAGTGGGATTGGACCCATATATTTCAGACTCCTCTGTGGAACTCTTCTCCCAATAAGTTTCCCACCAATGTTTGACATGGGGGAGAGCTTTATGGAGTGTGAAGTTGATATTTTCTTTGTCGAAAAATTTATGAATAGAGAAATAACCTTTTAGTAGATTTAACCATTTGTCTAGGGCTTTTGCATCTATCTGTCCTTCAAATACAGGAATATCAAAATTAACTTGTACCTTGAAAGGTGAGGTGCATCCAAAGTGGCCACTTTATGAATATGCGCCTGATGCTATCGGAAAGCGATGAAGGATATGGGAAAAAATCTCCATCATTTTATCCCTCTATCACGTGAAAGCTTGCTCAAACAACAGATTGATAGGACCGTCTTCTTCGTCGTTTTTATTTTCTTCCACCGTTAAGGGTTTCTTGGGTGTGTGAGAGCAATTGTATTCAAGAGAATCAAGCTCAAGACCCAAATTTCTATACTCAGACCTCATCGGGGACATGCACTAAAAAAACAATCAAGAACAGCCTGCTCTGATACCACTGATCCAGATTATTTTCGGCATGAAATGAGAGCGGAGATATTATAAAGAAATGACAGAGATATCGTGCATATCCAATAATATAACATAAATATATCAGAGATGAAACCATAAACACAGAGATACAGTAATACAGGATTTCTATTAATGAAATAAATGTACAGAGACTGTAAAAATATAGAGTGAAATACTTGCTAGAATGGTGGTAGCTTATCTCTGAGAAGAGATGTAATGGCTCCTTGCATTCTCCAGAAGATGGTTACAATGAGGCTCTGAAGGCCTTTTTACAATAAAAAGGAATGCCAAAAATCATAGACATCTAGAAACCTAACCCTAGGTGATGAAGCGCCAAATGTCATGTGGGCCCCATTTGGGTAAGTGAGTAAATCAACTTCCCAAGGTCGTAACTTTTGCATATGATCTCCGTTTTAGGTGTGTGATAGCTCATTGGAAAGGTATCGTTGAGGATATTTATTTTGGGGGACCAATAATTATTTTGTCTATAATTGAGAATATCAATCTCAAAAAACCTTCATTTGGGCCCTCAAAATGGCCCCAGAAGTTAAAAACTACTAAAAATAGTAAATTGTCAAAATTGCCAGAAAAATAATTTGAGTCAGTCGGAAAATGTGGGTGGCCACCGATATAAACCTGGATCAATCCTCCCTCCTTAGGAAGAAATGGTATCCATTTTGTTGAGTTCCCAGGGGAGAGGGAAAATCGTTTGTTGAATCTGCATCTTGGTGAGCTGCTTGCCTTGCTGGAGGTGTCACACTGCTTAGTTTGTGGAAGTCTGTCATGAACCTGTTGAGGCTGAGGTTGTTCAACAAGTCAGGATACATGAAAGGATGGTGTGTATAAGGAATATTTTTTCTTTTCTACAACGTTTTTGACCTTCTTCTGTTGGATAGACGGTGATTGGGGTGAGGTTGTAGTGGTTCCAATGTCCTTATGTTCCCCTTTTGAACAGATTGTGAAGAAGCTGAATTTTGTAGTATGAGATATTACCTTGGGACACGTTTTTGGTGGAACAGTAGTTGGAACTACCTCTGGTATTCTATAGAGATGACCCCCCAAGGTAACAATGACACTGCGGGGTCGAGACTCATAAATAGTATGGCGCTTACACATATATGGTTGGCCCAAGAGAACATCACAGACATCCACTGGGGAAACATCACATAAAACCTTGTCCTTGAAGGGATGGATGTTGTATGGGAATAAACACTACTAGATGACATGAAGATCTCGTCCTTGGCGAAGCCACTGGATGTTGTATGGTTGCGGGTGTGGTGTTTTCGACAATCCCAACTGTTTGAGGACCTCTGCTAAGATGAGGTTCTTCTGGCTTCCACTATCAACAATAAAATGTAGTGGGGTCCCTATCACCCACATCTGTGAATTAAAAAGGTGCTCCCCCTCTTCAGGATCTGTTGGTTCTTCTGGTTGAATTGCGATGGTCATGAAAATAGCAGTGGGGTTTGCATCAATGATCTTTCCTTTACCAATATTTTCAGAATTAGATTATGAACCAGGGTTCAGCTCCTTGTCTTTGATCTCCGCCACCAATGACTATTTCGAGCGACATTCATCAGTGTTGTGCCAGGGGATTTTGTGGAAATTGCACCATTTTTCGGTGTCCTTCTTTGTATTCCCGTGACCCTTCTTTTCCTATTTCATGGACTGGTTTTTAGGAGACTGCTTGTTAGGTTCATCTTTGTCATACTTTGGTTTTTGCGGATTTGCAGAACCAAAATCCCGTTTATTCTGGTGCTTAAATTTCTACTCGATTTTAATAGCATATCGATAGGCAGAACCGAGTGATGAGATGTCCATAAAATCCATTTTAGTTTGGATGCATCTGTGAAGATCCCCACGATATTTCAGAACCAAATTTCATTCAGAGTCTTTGATACCCATCTAGTTGCGCAAGATGTGGAAGGTATTCATGAAATCCAGAACTACTTGGCCCCTCTCTTGCTGCGGTGTGGTCCATCTCATGTACTGGTCCGCATAGTTGCCAAAAGGGTAATATTGTTCCTTCATCCACAAAAAAATCCCAAGAGAGATCAGACCCATATATTTTAGACTCCTCTGTGGAACTCTGCTCCCAATACATTTCCCACCAATGTTTGACATGGGGGAGAGCTTTAAGGAGTGTGAAGGTGATCTTTTCTTTGTCGGAAAATTTGTGGACAAAGAAATAACCTTCTAGTAGATTTAACCATTTGTCTAGGGCTTCTGGATTTAACAAAGAAATAAACTTCTAGATTTTGCCTTGAAAGGTGAGGTGCCTCCAAAGTGGCCGCTTTATGAATATGTGCCTAATGCTATTGGCAGGCGTTGAACGATGTGGGCAAAATTCTCCATCATTTCGTCCTTCTCTCACGTGAGAGCTTGCTCAAGCAACAGATTGATAGGATCGTCTGCTCCATCATTTTTTTTTTCTTTTGCCATTGAGGGTTTATTGGGTGTGCGAGAGCGATTGTCTTCAAGAGAGACAAACTCGAGACCCAACTTTCTATACTTGGACCTCATTGTGGACATGCACTAAAATACCACTAATCCAGATTATTCTCGGCACGAAATGAGAGTGGAGATATAATAAATAAATGCACAGAGATATCACGTATATCCAATAATATAACAAAAATATATCAGATATGCAACCATAAACACAGAGATATAGTAATACACGATTTCTATTAATGAAAGAAATGTACAGAGACTGTAAAAATATAGAGTGAAAGACTCGCTAGAATGGTGGTAGTTTATCTCTGAGAAGAGATGTGATGGCTACTCGCATTCAAAAGAAGATGGTTACCATGAGGCTCTGAAGGTATTTTTACAATAAATAGGAATGCCAAAAACCCTAGACATCCAAAAACCTAACCCTAGGAGATGAAGCACCAAAAGTCATGTGGGCCCTGTTTGGGTAAGTGAGTACATCAACTTCCTGGGGTCGTAACTTTTGCATATGATCTTCATTTTAGGCATGTGATAGCTCGTTGGAAAGGTATCATCGAGGATATTTGAGAGCCTCTATATTGAATAACCTTCATTTGAGCCCTCAAAATGGCCCCGGAAGTTAAAAACTGCTAAAAATAGTAAATTGCCAAAATTGCCAGAAAATTGTTTTGAGCCAGTCGAAAAAGGTCGGTGGCCACCGATATCCACCTGGATCATTGTTCTAGTCCAGTGTTCGGTGAAATTTTCCATCGGCCACTTCATTTATTCCTCCTATGTTGTATACTGTATTTCAACCATCAACTACGCTTCTAACCTTGCACATTAGGAGGAATATGTTATAGCATATTTCTCCACATCATTTTCATATATGTATTGTATGGAAAAATTTCCAAATCCATTTCCCTCTTACAGACCAAAATCCTTCAAAGTTCCTCCTATTGATATTTAAAATATCCCTCTTGCTATTCATATGCTACTTCTGATTTGACAAGGCATGTATGCAACTTTATACATTCCTTTTACCCCTCAACCACATGTGTATGCATTTATTTGACACAAAAATATATAAAATATGAATTTTTGGGGGAATTTCATGGATTTCTCGAGTTCATTACCTTCTATTTTCGATGTATAAATATCTAGTTGACTTTATGAAGTATAAATATATTCCATTGGGTAGAGGAAAGGGAGCATTAATTTGAGGCATCATTATTCTAGTGATTTTTTCACTGCGTCTACAAGTCGTTTCTTGATATTTTAAGATTCCCCCATTTTCTTTTAAAAACTCCTATTTCCAGCACATTGTCCATCTATCCCATTGACATGAAAAGATTCACTCTCTTTTCTTCACTTTTCTAGAGCAAGGATTCTAAAGGTAAAGGACATCTTCAGTGGCTTGAGTGGAGGAACCTAGATGTCGGTTCCAGGTAGTGTCGCAACATGATCATGTTTTATTTTTCACTATTACATGATGTTAATATAATGAGAACTTTATTTTCCATCCCAATCTCAAGTTATTTCTTTACTTTTGTAATATATGTATGCATTTTATTATCTTTATACTAACATACTAACATATCCTATTTAGTATGGTTAGGAGTTAGTTATTATAACTATCTTTTTTGCAACCCTCTTTATCTTTGTGTGTAAGTTGACAAAGAAAGCTTTGGAGCA
>SNQJ01S0059233.1:121045-133337 GCA_010110895.2 Picea sitchensis | reverse complement strand
GACATATAACATTCTCATCAAGGGAATCATATCAATCAATTACTCGACATCAACCAATGACATCAATCAAACCAAACCATTTACATCAATGACATATGATCCAACAATCTCCCAAGTAATCAAACCATTGGCATCAATGACAACATGATCCAACACCTACAGCTTCTCTAAGTTCCTCGAATAAGGGAACCATTGCCTTCTGCTCTCCGAGAGATTTCCAACGTCTATAAACTCAACCAAAACCCAATTTTGAGTCAAAATTTATGGCTATCTGAACTTCTCGAGGTATCGTTGGTCAAAGGCCACGTGGCTCCACCTCTTTCATACCATCCCACCTAGAACTGACCTGACCTTTGTCCTCATCCTTTAGCGATGACATGGCCACTGGAGGGGAAATTGTAGGGGATATCTCCTAGTCTTCACGAATATTAGGCCTTCAACCCTCCATCGTTCTTGTACAGGTCTACAACATCTCTGGAGACCCGAAGTCCTAAAATCTACTTTCGCCCCAAAATATATGGTGGGGATCAATCCACCCCTAGATCTAACTGTTAATATTTGTCTACACTTAACAGAAGTTTTAGACTTGGAAAGGGTCCTACACTAAATTTGCAGTGAATCCCACGATGTCACGTGGAACTATAAAGGCACGCCGCATCACTATGACGTACATGGGCCCGTCCAATAGGAGTTGGATGCTACAATAAGAGGACTTTGGTGATTTGGTACTTAACACACTCTCCTATATCCTCGAATCTCCCAGAGTTCTGAAGTTCTGGAATTCCTCACCACATACTCCAGCCTTTGGCATTCAAGATATTCTTACCCCTAGTACCTTACATTTCTTGGAGTAAGACTTTGTCGAAGTGCTTACATTGTCCTCCCACTAGTTTATTGAAAGGTTGAGAAAGGATCCCAACGGACCCTCATATCAACAACTCACATTGCTCCCTAATTATTCAGCCCGATATAACGATTGGTGGGATTTCGTCACTCCGAGATTTCGCGACTATGCGTCCCTTACAGGTCTTAACCCATTTAAGTCTTGAAGGTTTACCTATCGAACAGGTAATAAAGCTGGGATAATTGCTTTCTATCGGTTGATGGTATCACTTACCCTATCCTTCCACTATGCTTGATCTAATGGTCAAGAAGGGACCTGGAGGATCCTTAGATCTACGGCTCGTGTTACTTTGCGATTTTGGCATTCGAGGATTCCAACCATTTAACACATTTTCACTCCCAGAGTAGATCAATGTCGGATTTGAACATAGTGTATATCCAACGGTTAAGAAAGATCTTGATGTTTCTTGGATCGACGGCTCGTGTAACTTCATGTCCGAAAATTTGGTCAGGGTTTAACGATGAAGTGGATCCCATGACAACGGATAGGAAACCGCTAGTTGTCGATCAACTGTTCAGTCACTGTTTAGATAGGTTGCCTTCATCAGGATTTGAATGTTGTGAGGTTTCAACATCCTGAAGTCTCGGACCTCCAAAGTCCCAAAGCCCAGAAGTCTTAGCTCCCTTTTGCGCAGCACAGGGTTTCAGGGTCCCAGTCATATGGGACTTTGACAAGCCCCAAAGGTCTACACTCTTAAATCTTACCCAATATTTGGTTAAGTCAATAGACTCAAACCTGCAGTTACTTGCAAGAATGGTTTGAAGGAAGCGCCTTCCATTTATAGGACTCGAATTCTATAACAGGAAAAGGGATTTTGAGGGATGGACGAGTTCAGAACAGTCATGTAGAGTCCGTCATGACTCTATATTCATGGATTTTATCCTTGGATAGTCTTTTGGAGGATTAACACATATATATATTAGATAGGGGTCACTCATTGTTTGCCCCAAATTCGCTTAAAGGCCATTACTAACATTCCTCCTTCACTAAACATGATTAAACAAAGTGTTATTAACAAAATGTGATATTTAAATTTTAATTCACACTTATTGGGTCACGAGGCCATCAAAGTTATTACTTTTACCATTCAACAAGATAATTATATGCAACTTTGCAAGGCATGCACCAAACTTGTCATCCTACAATCACCTGATCGCAAGGGCTTACAAATGAAAACAAGCATTATTATCATTGATCATGCAATGCACATATTAACACAATCATAGACGTCCAATCACGCAATTAAATTCAATTACACAGAGTATGAGAAATACTTATTTGTATTGTAAGTTAGAGCTACCAAACTAACTGTGATTGTTCGCCTTTCCACCCAACCATAGGCTCAGATGCATTCACTCCTAGCACTCTGGACACCCCTGTGCCAAGCCATGATACCACCAGGGAGTTCTCTCTTTTCTTCGGATCTTCTATGTTCCAAATCAGAACTCTTACATGATTTCTATGATCTTTTACAAGCCCCCTTCTGGGAATGGAATTCTTCACGCACCTATCCAACTCTCTTCTTTTCTCCCTCTCTCATCTCTCTTTTCTTGTTTTCCTTTTTGTATTTTCTTGCATGCCTTCCCCCCCAGAAAGGTTTTGTACTTGTCTTATTCCTTCTACCAGAAGGAACTCGGGTCAATCTGGGCCTAAAGGAAGACTGCACTCTATGGTACTTTGGGCTAATAGTTTTTTGTCTTCTCAGCCATGCCCTCCATGCTTCCATTCATTGGGGTAGTTGTTCATTCAACCACCATTCCTTTTCTTATTAACTTAATTTTCCTTGTGATCGGGATGAGGCTTACTATTCCAGATCAAATATTTCAGCAAAGAGGATTGGGTCATCTTGACATGATGAACCCTCTCTATAGGTTTCCTCACAGTTTCCTTTAGTGGTATCATGGCTAGTATTTCAAGGCTTCACCCCCACAGTGATCCGGATTTAGGAGCGGAACGAACTGATTAATAGACAATACAATAAAACTAGAGATATGAAGAACAACATAGATATCCAGTGAACAATATCTTCTATTGAATAAATGAAATAGGTTGAAACCGTAAAACTGCAGAACTAAAACACTTTCTCGAATGGTGGTAGCTATATCTAAGAAAAGTGTGGTCGCTACACGCATCCGTCTGAGCAGAATCATTACAATGAGGCTCCAGAGGCATTTTTTTATATTACTCATGAATGCAAAAACCCTAGACATCCAAAAGCCTAACCCTAGGAGGTGAAACGCCAAAAGTTATGTGGGTCCCTATGCTTAAGTTGGTACCTCAACTTCTCGGGGTCGTAACTTTTTCATACGACCTCTGTTTTAGGCGCGTGATAGTCCGTTGGAAAGGTATTTTATAGAAATACACATTACGCCATCAAAATCTAACTTTGACTACAATTTGACTATAGCGAGCCAAAAAAAAACTTTGTTAAGGGCCCCAAAACGGCCCTGGAAGTACAGCAAGATGTGTTGACATGAAAACATACAAAATAAGTTAGTTGGATTATGTGGGAGGCCACCAGTATACACCTAGAAGATGTGTGGGGCTTCAGACAGCCCCAAAAGTGTATAACCCACCATTACAAAGAAGTACAGAAGAACGTGTTGAACAAAAACTGTCAAGAGGAGCCATTTGGAATAGGTGGATGACCACCAATATCTACCTGGATCACACAGTCAGTTGCTGGAAATATAAACAATAATACATTTACATTTTTCACATGTCATGGCATGGTAATCATAAGTAATGATTAATTACAAGTTGGGGGAAACATGGGAGTTACAATCCCCTCCCCCTTCAAAGGAACATTGTCCTCGATGTTCTTTCTCAGTAACACATGTCATGCCTTTGTCATTCAGTTGCTTCAACAATATTGATCCTCTTTCTTGGTCTGGTCATTTCCAAACACTTGGCCTTCATTGCCTACATATTAATCACAATTCCATGTGAAAACATCTTACTGTTGTTCAAAATTCAAGAGGAATTTTTTTATTTTTTTTATCAACACAATACTTATCTATGCAATTTCATGGATAAGTATCCAGTTGGTTGTCTTACTAACTTGGACCACTATTTTCCTTGACATATCCATTGTGTGTATGATTCCAATCAATAGTTTACAAGAATTATAAAAGTCTTCTCTTCCTTGCGGTCACTCACCCTCGAGGCCCAGGCTCAAGCATCCCCTTCTCTGTTATACAGTCCCTTGGGCAATCCATCTTTTCTTGCCAAGGATTTCTCGCAAAAGAAGAGTTCTAGAGACTTCATCAAGTCTTACAATTGAGGTGTCCCTCTTACTTTCTCTATCAAGGCATCCCTATGGCTTGTGTTACCACAACACGACATATTCTAGGGCGATCATCGCTTACCAAAGGGTTCTCATGTCTCAACAATAGCCTTTTTCATGCTTTCCAACTTTGACAGCCTTCGTCTGTCATTACTAGACATACTTTTCATCTCACCTATATCACATGCATATAGTAACTATGAGATGTTATCATCAATTCCAATTGAGAATTTTCTTGCAAATCTGTCACCCACAAATTTCAAAATTTCACATTTTATTTTTAGATTTGTTCCACACATGAACTAGATTCACAAGTATGATATTTTCCTTCCCATAGCGGTTTGTATCAGTTGGCATTGTTCTTCCTTATGGGATTACTTATGCTAACATATCCAAGACCCTTCTTCCTACCACTCCATCTTCACATAGCCAAACAAGTTGTTAGTTCTCATGCACATCATATCTTCAAAATTGTGCATATTAACAGTGAAATCATTTCCATCTATTCAATGGTACAAATCAAAAGGAAATATCACTATTTATGCATGCATCATTTCAGCATGCATTTTTTTCAAAATTCAATTCAAATATCAAATGACTTTAATCAATGTGTCAATGTTCATGGCCACATTCATACCTAATGCACTCTTGCATTGATTTCAAGTTTTCCACACTTTATGACAAGAACTTTTCCATGGTGTGTTGGAGCTCAACCAACCTCTTCACCATAAGTCTTATTCATTCTTGTTCATTATTACAACAGGATTGCGCTTCCTACTACAAATTGATCATGTCCTCAATTTAACATATTATAATACGAAACCCAAGTTGCATATTGTTGCATCTAAACACTATTTTGTTTTTTTACTGGTAACCAGTGGTGCCAATAGTCGTGGCCACCCACTTCCTTTCCTTAACACCTTTACAATTCAGGTAGAGTATTGGAAGTTCATCCTTCCTTAATGGGTAATCTATTGTATACCCTCTTATGCAAGCATGCATTTCCTCAATGCATTCAATTCAATGTGTTGCCTATGAGCACTTTTGTTCCCAATCACTCTTGATTGGTCAATGTACCCATGACGCTAATTATTCATGAATTTTCTTGCAAGGATTCTAAATCATCCTTGATTGTCATAGGTTCATACCTCTATCATTCAGTCTATCTTATTTATTGAATCATACCCTACTCGGGTATCACTGGCATACAACAGCCACTCAAAATTATCTCCATACCATGTAGATAATAAAATACTTCAAAGAGGATTCTTACCAAATCCCTTCATACCTTATGCCACATGGGAATGAACACTTTTATACTTGTTCTGGCTGCCAACACCCTCTTTGATATTACTTCATTAGTAAATCAGTCTCTCATACCACAAAAATACAATAAACAACAATAAAGGAGTCAAGGAACTCTTCCCTTTTCCAACTCCTTCTACACAACCCCAGAGTTTCAGTCCAACTGAATTATTTTCCAAGGCCTCACTTCCTTTACTTAACACGGCTTAACCAAGCCTATTCATTCAAACATACTTATTTATTTATTTTCATTTTCTTTCATAGTTTTTCCCTTTTAAGATTCATAATTTTGTTAAGCAAATTAGATTCTAAAGTGAGAAAAGTATTCCTCCTTTTCTCCTTCTTTGCTTATGCAATCTACTCCCTACTGGGATCTCCCTACTCTTTTCTTTGAACAATCTTGGTTAGGTTCACCTTAACCTTATTGGATAAATCAACATGCTACAACATCAATCTTTTTGTTCACAATGAATTGTGAACCTGTGCATTCTGCACATTACCATTTAGTTATCAGAATGTTCAATGTTCATTTGTTAGTCTTCCATTCATGCATTATGTTTCATCATGCAACTTCCTTATTGCATATCCATCACTATATGTGATGGCATCAACCTTGAGTCAATTTCAACTTTATCATTTCAGTTGTTTACCAAATATTCCATAAGGGATATAAAATTGCATTCTTATAATTCATTCTGAATTACATATGCACATTATCCCATTGTGTTGTCATGCACAGTGCTCTTACTACATGCTTCAACATACTATGTGTTTACTATAGGCACACTTATAGTTTATTTTATGTATCTATGGAAATTTATTTAGTTCATGATTGTTCATGACCATTTACATCCATCCTTTAAAAGCCTGATTAGGTTTCCTTTTATCATGACAACGTAGCATCCCTGTTGATTTACTCTTTTATCAATTTATACTATATTTTTCTAAGGAAAAGGAATACATACTCCTCGAGTCATTATGCAAAACAAAATTTTCATGACTATTCAAAATAGAGTTATACATGCATCCATCATATTCATTCAATCTTGGCAAGTGCAATTATTGCCTTACATTTCACTCATTCAGGCAGTCACATTGTGCCTTTAGTATACATATACTCATACATCATACATGTGCATCACGTGCATATCTATTATCATTCATTGATATCTATTTGGTCCTAATATCAGTTTTCATATCAATCAAACTTACAATGTATTAAATCCATGCACCCAAGCATATACAAACATAGCTAAACATTCATCATGCAAGCTCATTGCATTCACCTTTTCCATGTCATTCATACACATGGACATATCAGACTTACATATCCTTCTCCTAAGGATCTTACTACCATTATTATGACAAGTCTTATAGAGATAATCAACACTGGACTTCCCTCTATGTTGAGAGATTGCAGTGATTCATAGGATATCCACATGGAAAACTTAACATACATAATCATAACTATGCCCCCCTTTCCATATGACAACAACTAGTAAGAAGGAATTCTTGCCTAAACTAATCTAAAATTATTCAACAACCCAGAAATACCATCTAGGCAATTCCAACAGTGCCCAAGGAAACAACACAGCTTATCAAGATTCTTTTTCATGCCTCAAACCATTTTTGGATAATAGACCTTTTTATCAAGGGAATCCTTTTCTAGTTCCCTCTCACTACTACTTGAGCATACAAGGTCATACGTATATGGCTACCATCCACCTCTAGATTTCAACCTGACCCATTGGTCATCTAGAAGTGATCCAACACTTCCCTTACCACATTCAGGATTAATGTTTCATTAACCATCTTACCTCATCCTCGTAAGGTAATAGGTAATCAACATCATCAATAGTTTACTTATGTTGTTATAGTCAAATCATCACTAACCATATGATATATGACCTCACCTGATCCAGATTATTTTCGGCACGAAATGAGAGCGGAGATATAATAAATAAATGTACATAGATATATCACATATCCAATAATATAATAGATATTTATCATAGATATAACCATAAACACAGAGATCCAATAATACCCAATTTTTATTACTGAGCGAAATGTACAAAACTGTAGAAATACAGAGCGAAAGACTCGCTAGAATTGTGGCAGCTTATCTCTGAGAAGAGATGTGACGGCTACTCACATTCGCAAGAATATGATATTATAATGAAGTTCCAAAGGCCTTTCTAACATAAAGAAAATCCAAAACCCTAAACTCGGAAGATGAAAATCCAATAGTTTTGTGGACCTTGTTTTGGGTAGTTTGGTGTTTCAACTTCTCGGGGGCATAACTTTGGCATATGATCTCTGTTTGGGGAAGATGAATTATCGTTGGAAAGGTATAGATGAGGAAATTCATTTTGGGGGCTCAATCAAAGCTTTTGGGTATCATTGAGGTGCCTGATCACGAAAAACCTTCATTTAGGCCCTCAAAATGGCCCGGAAGTTTAGGAACCAAAAAAATGTTAAAAATAGTAAATTTCCATAAGACTGTTTTGAGACAGTTGGAATAGGTGGGTGGCCACCGATATCCACCTGGATCAATCCTCCCTCCTTAGGAAGCAATGGTATCCATTGTGTTGAGTTTTCAGGGGAGAGGGGAAAGCATTTGTTGAATTTGAACCTCGGTGAGTTGCTTGCCTTGCTGGAGAAATTGCGTTGCTAGGCTTGTTGAAGGCTATCACAGACCTGTTGTTGGAGTGGTTGAATCTGTTCATCCAAACTGTTGTATCTTGGCTTGAATGGGAAGTTTGTAGGCACCCTTGTAGGTGAAGAAACAACATCTTCTTTCTCTTCTACAATCTGCTTTTGCTGGATAGAAAGGTTTTGGGCCAAGGCTGCAGTGGTTGCAGTGTCCTTTTGTTCACCTTTTGAATAGATTGTGAAGAAGCTAAATTTTTTAGTATGACATACTAACTTGCAACACTTTTTATGTGGGACAATCGCCGAAACTACCTTTGGTATCCTGTAGAGATGACCCCCCAGAGTAATAATGACACTACGAGGTTGAGACTCATAGATAGCATGGCACTTCCACATATATGTTTGGCCCAAGAGAAAATCACAGACATCCAACAGGGAAACATCACATAACACCTCATTCTTGAAGGGCTAGATGCCTTATGACAATTGACACTGTTGGCTGACACGAAGATCGCGTCCATGGTGAAGCCACCCGAATTTGTATGGTTGCGGGTGTGGTTTTGTCGATAATCCCAATTGTTTGACGACCTCTGTTGAGATGAGGTTCTTCTGGCTTCCGCTACCAATAACAAAATGCAGCGGGGTTCCCTTCACCCACATCTGTGAATGAAAAATGTGCTTCCCTTCTTCAATATCTGTTGGTTCTTCTGGTTGAATTGTTGTGGTCGCGACAGTAGCAGTGGGGTTTGCATTGATGATTTGTCTTTTTCCATCAGATTCTGAATCAAGTTTCAGCTCCTTGTCTTTGATCTCAAACACTAATGATTGTTTTGAGTGACATTCATCAGTTTTATTCCAGGCGATTTTGTGGAAATCGCACCACTTTCTAGTGTCATTCTTTGTCTTTCCCTTGCCTTCTTTTTCTATGGCTTGGACTTATTTTCGGGTGGTTGTTTGTTAAGGCTGTATTTATCATACTTTGGTTGTTTTGGATTTGCAGACCCAAACTCCCTTTTGTTCTAGTGCTTAAATTTATGTTCGATCTTGACAACATATTGATAAGCAGCTCCCAACGATGAGATGTCCAAAAACTCCATTTCAGTTTGGATGTACATGTGTAGAGCCCCACGGTATTTCAGAACCAAATGTCCCTTAGAATATGTGATACTCAACTTGGTCCACAAGGTATGGAAGGTATTGGTGAACTCTAACATTGCTTGGCCCCTCTCTTGACACGGCGTGGTTCATCTCATGTGTTGGTCTTCATAGTTTCCAACAAGGTAATATTGTTCCTTCACCGCATCCATAAAAAACTCCCAAGTGGGCTCAGCCCCATATATCCCAGAATCCTCTATGGAAATTTGCTCCCAGTAAGTTTCCCACCAATGTTTGACATGGGGGAGATCCTTAAGGAGTGCAAAGGTGATATTTTCCCTGTCGAAAAAATTGTGAACAGAGAAATAACCTTCTAGCAGATTTAACCATTTTTTTAGGGCATCTGCATCTATTTGACCTTCAAATACGGGAATTTCAAAATTAACTTGTACCTTGAAAGGAGAGGTTCCTCCAAAGTGGTCACTTGATGAATATACGATTTCTTCTATCAGTAGGTGTTGAAGGATGTGGGAAAAATTCTCCATCATTTCGTCCCTCTATCGCGTGAGAGCTTGCTAAAGCAACAGATTAATAGAATCTTCTACTCTGTCTTTTTTCTTTTATTCCGCCATGGAGGGATTCTTGGGTGTGTGTGAGCAATTTTCCTCAAGAGAGACAAGCTCGAGACCCAACTTGATGTACTCGGAACTCATTAGGGACATGCACTAAAAAACGATCAAGGGTAGCTTGCTCTGATACCAGTGATCTGGATTATTTTCGGCATGAAATGAGAGAAGATATATAATAAATAAATTTACAAAGATATATCATATATCCAATAATATAACAGATATTTATCAGAGATATAATCATAAACACAAAGATATAGTAATATGTAATTTCTATTAATGAGCGAAATGTACAAAACTATAGAAATACAAAGTGAAAGTCTCGCTAGAATGGTGGCAGCTTATCTCTAAGAAGAGATGTGGCGAATACTCACTTTCCCAAGGAGATGATGTTACAATGAGGCTCCAAAGGCCTTTTTAACATAAAGAAAATAAAAAACCCTAACCCCGGAAGATGAAAAGCCAACAATTTTGTGGACCCCATTTTGGGTAGTTTGGTGTATCAACTTCCTAGGGGCGTAACTTTGGCATATGATATCCATTTAGGGTGCACGATATCTCATTGGAAAGGTATCAACAAGGAGATTCATTTTGGGTGCTTAATCAAAGCCTTTAATTATTTTTAAGGTGCCTGATCACGAAAAAAAATCATTTACGCCCTCAAAATGGCCCGGAAGTTTAGGAACTAAAAAACTGCTAAAAATAGCAAATTGCCAAAAGACTATTTTGAGCCAGTTGGAATAGGTGGGTGGCCACCGATATCCACCTAGATCATCACCTTATTTTACATCCAATGAAATACCATAATAAGTATATATATGCATGCATGTTATATGCATGCTCAATCTTTGCCATATGCATTTCAGCATATCCTCATGCACGAAGCATCTCTCTTATGCCTATAGTGCAGATACATTCCACTTTCTTACCACTTGAATGGACATGCCCTTAAGTTAATAGGGATACACACTCCCTTAGCACAACCATGATCTTTTGAACTTTCTCATGTCACTTCACTTCTTCTTTCATGAAGGTTATTCTTAGTCCACATGGCTCTGTTTTACTTGCTTAACTGGGTTATTCCAGCAACAATTTTCATTCATTATAGATCAAGTAAATTGACCTTACAATTTCCATCAATCCCCTAGTCATGAGGGGTTATACATATAGGTCTTAGTCTCGTTTATTAAAGTGGCAATTTATTATTTCCACGGATCCTATCACTTCATGTTCAATTCCTTTAACCATGAGGAATTGCTTTTGTAAAGGTCTTACCCCTCAAATAAACAATCACCAAGGTTTCCAGAGGCTCCAACTACCCACTTTTGTAGGCAACCTCACAACCTAGTACGACCATTCTCGTCCAAATATTTCTATTGGTTCCTATCACCATAGTCCCACTCTTGTAGGAGTAGCTATCATTCTACCCAAGCAACAATAAGCTCCCTTTGTCACACATCAGCATGTAACTTTTCTGTTGCAAGAATTTGAGAACAAAACCTCAATCAAGGAGCTGGTGTGGATAACAAATAAAATTTTCCAACGCATAGGAAATTTTCTAACAATATTGTATTTTCCTTATTATACTAGTCATGTGACTAATTTATGGCCCATCTGGGCCTAGTGTTGGAATATTGCTCTGATAGATAGGGAAGAGTAGGGTGCCAAGTGTTATTTCCTTCTCTAATACCAATCTGTCACACACCCAACCCCCTAAGTACTCTTTTAAGGGATGGGGTGTAATTTTTTCACCTTCTTACAACTTCTTGGAGTTCCTTGAATAAGGGCATCATTGCCTTATGCTCTCTAAGAGCTTTCCAACGACTATAAACTCGTCCAAAATTGAGTTCTGAGTTGAAATATATGGCTCCCTGAACTTCTCAGGGTATCGTTGGTCAAAGGCCATGTGGCACCCACGTGGATCCACCTCATTTGTACCATCCCACCTAGAAATAACTTGACCTCGGTCATTATCCTTTAGCAATGACATGGCCACTAGAGGGGCAGTTGCAAGGGATATCTTTCGGTCTTCATGAATACTGGTCCTTCGACCCTCCATCGTTCTTGTACAGGTCTACAACATCTTTGGGGACCTGAAGTCCCAAAATCTCCTTTCGCTCCAAAATCTATGGTGGGGATCGATCCACCCCTAGATCTGACTGTTGACATTTGTCTGCACTTAACACAAGGTTTAGACTTGGCAAGGGTCCTACACTAAATTCGTGACCAATCTCACGATGCCACGTGGAACTATCCAGGCACGCCGCATAACCATGGCGTACATGGGCTCGTCCAACTAGATTTGGATGCTACAATAAGAGGACTTCGACGCTTTTGCGCTTAACACACTCTCCCATATCCTCGAATCTCCCAAAGTTCTACAGTTCTGAAGTTTTGAAGTTTTGGAATTCCTCGCCA
>SNQJ01S0059233.1:103337-121035 GCA_010110895.2 Picea sitchensis | reverse complement strand
TCTTGTACTTGAACATTTAAGTGGGGTAAAAGGAGGTTGCCCCCTCGAAGAGGCTTATTATCTGAAATTATCTCTTTTTCAAGGCGTTGAGTACTTTTTCTGAGGTTTTTATATGCTATATTGATGTTTGGTTCTTAACAGATACACTCTTAAATCTTACCCAAGATTTGGTTAAGTCAATGGACTCGAACCTGCGGTTACTTGGAAGAATGGTTTGAAGGAATCACCTTCCATTTACAAGACTCAAATTATATAACAAGAAAACGGATTTCAAGGGATGGACAAGTTCAGAACAGTCCTGTAGAGTCCGTCTCGACTCTGTATTCACGGATTTTATCCTTGGACAGTCTTTTGGAGGATTTAGACAGGAGTCATTCATTGTTTTCCCCAAATTCGTTTAATGGCCATTACTAACATTCCTCCTTCACTAAACAGGATCAAACAGAAATTCGTTAACAAAATGTGATATTCAAATTTTACTTCACACTTACCGGGCCATGAGGCCATCAAAATTACTATTTTTACCATTAAACAAGATAATTATATGCAACTGTGCAATGCATGCACCAAACTTTTCGTCCAACAATCACCTAAATGCAGGATTTTACAAATGAAAACAAGCATTATTACCACTAATCATCCAATTCACATCTCTAACACAATCACAGACGTCCAATCACGCAAATCAATTCAATTACATAGAATATGAGAAATACTTATATGTAAGTTTGAGCTACCAAAATGATTCTCAGTGTTCGCCTTTCCACCCAACCGTAGGCTCAAATGCATTCACTCTTAGCACTCTGACCACTCCCGTGCCAAGCCATGATACCACCAGGGATTTCTCTCTTTTCTTCAGATCTTCTATGTTCAAAATCAGAACTCTTCCATGAGTTATATGATCTTTTACAAGCCCCCTTCTGGGAATGGAATTATTCAAACACCTCTCCAACTCTCTTATTTTCTCCCTCTCTCATCTCTCTTTTATTGTCTGCCTTTTTGTAATATCTTGCACGCCTTCCCCCCACAGAAAGGTTCTGGACATGTCCCATTCCTTCTGCTAGAAGGATCTCGGGTCAAACTAGGCCTGCAAGAAGACTGCACTATGTGGTACTTCAGGGTGACAATTTTTTTTCTTCTCAGCCAGGACCTCCATGCTTCCATTCATTGGCATAGTTGGTCATTCAACCACCATTCCTTTTCTCATTAACTTATTTTTCCTTGGGATCAGGATGAGTCTTATTATTCCAGATCAAATATTTCAATAAAGAGGATTGGGTCATCTTGGCATGATGAACCCTCTCTACAAGTTTCCTCACTCTTTCCTCTAGTGGTATCATGGCTATTACTTCAAGGCTTCACCCCCACTGTCAGTTGTTGGCAATCTAAACAATAATACATTTAAATTGTTCACATGTCATTGCATGGTAATCATAAGTAATGAATACTTACAAGTTGGGGGAAACAAGGGTGTTACATGCTCCCACCAGATGGAGGACTTTTCATTCAAGTTAAAGATGCCTATTTGGGCCTTTAAGTTCTTAGAGTAGTCATGGACTCTGAATTACTTCTTTAGGATGAGTAGCCAAGCTTTTTCTTCTTCCCCCTTCTTAATATCTTCATCGAAAGTGGGTGGTTTGGATTTCTTAAACTATTTAAGGTCATGGCTCCTGGAATGTTTCCTCCTCTTTCTTCTCCTATGAGAATGTAAACTAGTCTCACTACTAGACAATTCCTTGGAGTTGTTAGTTCCCTCACTAGAGGGTTCTTTAGTTGAATCCTTAATGTTAGCATGCCTCTTGGCTCCATTTTTGGCCTCCTTTCAGGTGCTTCTTCTTGTGTTTTTATTTTCAAGGCCATGCTTTTGTATCTTAGGTGGACTTTGTTCTCTTAGTATTATGTTTTTCCACATTACTGGCCATCGATCCATGTTGAATTTGCCTTTGTATGTTTGATAGGCTCTGCAACAGGACTGCATTTATTTCAGTTTGTTTTTCATGTTCTCTCACAAGTCTCTCATTGTCTGCTTTAAATCTTTGTAATTCTACCATAAGGCTTCTTATAGTTTCAGCTAAATCTGTAGGGGTTTCCACCACCCTCCTCTCAACAAAATCCTTTTCTCTATTGTGGGAAATTTCCCCCAACTCATGGTGTGTCACCATTATTTACGTTGTAGTTTTCCTTGTTGTCCACTGACTGTTTAAGTGTTGATAACAACATTTTAGGTTTTTCAATTGTCCTCAAATCTTATGATCAACACGAGTAATTTTTTTGTAAGGTCAAATTAGCTTCAGTATTCCACATATAACAACAATATGTAGTTTAGATTCAGAACATGTAAACAACATAAGGTCTCACTCTTTTCAGTGCTAAATCTTAAATAATCTCTTACAGGTGGGTAGGGTAGAGTGCCTTGCCCCTTAAAGGTTTTCTATTAAAGTTTGTTCCACTCTTTCATGAGCCCAAGAAAGCCAAGTGTTATTGCCTACTCTGATACCAATATGTCACACAAACAACCCCCTAAGTATCCTTTTAAGGGATGGGGGTATAAATTTTCCACTTACCTACAACTCCTTGGATTCCTCAGATGAGGTTGTCATCACCTTGAGCTCACTGAGATATTTCCATTGACTATACCCTTTTCCATAACTGAGTTCTGGCTTGAAATGTATGGCTTTCCGAAGTTTTTGGGGCATCATTGGCCAATGACCATCCCCTTCACCATGTGGCATCACTTCTCTCATGTCGTCCAACATGGAACTATCGTGACCCATTCAGTGGCGTGGCCATGAGAGAGGGGTTACAAGGAATATCACCCCGGCACCTTCGAGAATACCAGGTCTTTGGCCCTTCAACAATTCTTGTGCAGATCTATAAACTTCCCTGAAGACCCAAATTCCCAAAGTCTATTTCCACTCCAGAATCTATGGTGGGGATCAATCCACCATTAGATCTGATGGATGAGATTGTCCACACTTATCTCATAGATTAGACTTGAAAAGGGGGGGGATCCCACACTTAATTCACAACCAATCCACGACGCCACATGGAACTACCCATATGCACCACATCATCATGGCGCATGTGCCATGTCCAACCGAGGTTGGACACCACACACAGGGATTTCAACACTTCAACGTTTAATGCATTATCCCATATCCTCACATCTCCTGGAGTTTCGAAGTTCTAGATTCCCTAAGTAGGACTTCGCTGAAGTGTTTAATTTTTCTCCCTCTAGTTGATCGGACAATCGAGAAGGTTCCCAATGGACCCTCGATCAACAGTCCACAATGTTCCCAAATTCCTCCCCTCGATTTGACAATTGGTGGGATTTTTCCACTTCAAGACTTTGGGGACTTCACATCCCTTGTAGTTATTAGCCCATTTAAGTCTCGAAGGTTTACATATCGGAAAGGTCATAAAGCAGGGATGATTTCTTATTGTCGGTTGATGGTATCACTTACTCTATCCTTCCATTATGATTGATTTAACGATCGAGAAGGGTCCCGAAGGATCCTTGGATCTACAACCCACATTACTTCATGACTTCGACATTCGGGGATTCCAGAGATTTAACACCTTTTCACTCCTGGATTAGGTCAACACCGAATTTAATCGTAGCATATATCCAATGGTCAGGAAATATCTTGAAGGTCCTTAGATCTACGGCTCCCGTTACTTTGTGGCCATAAAATTTGGTCGGAGTTTAGCGACAGAAAGAGTTCCACGATAACGGGTAAGAGACCGCCAGTTGTCAATCAAACCATTCGGTTACTGTTTCGACAGGTTACCTTCGACAATATTTGAATGTTGTGAGGTTTTAACATCCCGAAGCTCCAGACCTCCGAAGTCCCAAAGCTTAGAAGGCTTAGATCCCTTTGAGTGTAGTGCAATGTTCTAGGGTCCTGGTCATATGAGACTTTGGTAAGACCCGAGGGATATTAATCTAGGTGGATATCGATGGAAATCCACCTATTCCAATTGGCTCAAAACAATCTTATACAATTTACTAATTTTAACAGTTTTTCGGTTCCTAAAATTTCGAGGCCATTTTGAGGGCTTAAATGAAGCTTGTTTTTCGGTTCCTAAACTTTCGAGGCCATTTTGAGGGACAAAGGCTCTGATTGAACCCCCAAAATGAATATCCTTGACAATACCTTTCCAACAAGCTATAATGCACCCCAAATGGAGATTATATGCCAAAGTTACACCCCCGGGAAGTTGATACACCAAACAAACCAAAACGGGGTCCACGAAAGTATTGGATTTTCATCTTCCGGGGTTAGGGTTTTAGATTTTATTTATGTTTAAAAGGCCTTTGGAGCCTCATTTTAATATTAATCTTCTTACGAATGCAAGTATCCGTCACATCTCTTCTTAAATATAAGCTACCACCATTCTAGCGAGTCTTTCACTTTGTATTTCTACATTTTTGTATATTTTGCTCATTAATAGAAATGGTGTATTATTGTATGTCTGTGTTTATGGCTGCATATTTGATATATTTTTGTTATATTATTGGATATATGAGATATCTCTGTACATTTATTTATTATATCCATGCTCTCATTTCGTGCCAAAAATAATCTTGATCAGTGGTATCAGAGCAGGTTGCTCTTGATCATTTTTTTTCGATGCATGTCCTCGACAAGGTCTGAGTATAGCAAGTTAGGTATCGATATTTTCTCTCTTGAGTAAAATCGCTCTCGCACACCCAAGAAACCTTGCATGGCGATAGAAAATAAAAATGATGGAGTAGAAGATTCTATTCATCTATTGTTTGAGCAGGCTCTCACGTGATAGAGGGACGAAATGATGGAGAATTTTTCCCACATCCTTCAACACCTTTCGATAACAATGGGCGTGTCTCCATCAAATCGCCACTTTTGAGGCACCTTGTCTTTCAATGTACAAGTTAATTTTGGTATTCTCGTATTTGAAGGACAAATAGATGCGGATGCCCTAGAAAAATGGTTAAATATGCTAGAAGGTTATTTCTTTGTTCATAATTTCTCTGACATGGAAAAGATAACCTTCGCACTCCTTAAGGCTCTCCCCCATGTCAAACATTGGTGGGAAACTTACTGGGAGAAAAGTTCCATGGAGAATTCTGGAATATATGGGTCCGAGCCCACTTGGGATTTTTTTGTGGATGCGGTCAAGGAACAATATTGCCATGTTGGTAACTATGATGACTAGTACATGAGATGGACCACACTACATCATGAGAGGGGCCAAGAAGTGTTGGAATTCACCAATACCTTCCATACCTTTCACACCAAACTGGGTATCAAAGACTCTGAGCGACATCTGGTTCTGAAATACCATGGGGATCTACACATATACATCCAAACCGAAATGGATTTTTTGGACATATCATCATTGGGTGTTTCTTATCGATATGTTGTTAAAATTGAGTAGAAATATAAGCACCAGAACAAGCGGGAGTTCAGATTTGCAAATATGCAACAACCAAAGTATGGTAAAGACGTCTGTAACAACCAACCTTCAGAAAACCAGTCCAAGCCACAAGAAAAGAAGGGTAGCAGAAAGATGAAGAAGGACACTGGAAAATGGTGTGATTTCCACAAAATCCCCTGGCACAAAACTGATGAATTTCGCTCAAAATAGTCATTGGCGGTCGAGATCAAAGACAAGGAGTCAAACTTTGATTCAGAAAATAATGGTAGAAGACATATCATCGACGCAGACCCCATTTTTATTTTCATGACCACAACAATTCAACCAGAAGAACCAACAAATCCCGAAGAGGGGGAGCACCTTTTTCATTCACATATGTGGGTGAAAGGGACCTCACTACATTTTATTGTTGATAGCAGAAGCCAGAAGAACCTCATCTCATCAAAGGTCATTAAATAGTTGGGATTGTCAACAACACCACATCCACAGCCATACAACATCGGGTGGCTTTCCCAAGGATGAAATCTTCGTGTCAGCCAGTAGTGTCGATTGTCATACAGCATCTAGACCTTCAAGGATGAATTATTATGTGATGTTTCTCCACTGGATGTCTGTGATGTTCTCTTTGGCCAGCCATATATGTGGAAGTGCCATGATAACTATGATTCTCGACCCCGTAGTTTCATTATTACTCTGGGGGATCATCTCTACAGGATACCAGAGGTAGTTCTGACTATTGTCCCACCTAAAAAGTGTCGCAAGGTAGTATCTCATACTACAAAATTCAACTTCTTCACAATCTGTTCAAAAGGTGAATAGAAGAACACCGCAACCACTACAGCCTCAGTCCAAGTGCCTTATGTCCAGTAGAAGCAGGTCGAAAAGATTGAAGCAAAGCTCAAGGATTCCTTCTACACGTAGTCATCTCATCAGGTTCTCAACAACCTCCCACAAACCAAACAACGCAACTTCTCTAGCAAAGCAAGCAGCTCACCAAGGTTCAGATTCAGCAAGCGCTTTCCCCTCTCCCCCAGGAACTCAACGCAATCTAGACAATTTCTTTCTAAAAAGGGAGGATTGATCCAGGTTGATATCGGTGACCACCCACCTATTCCAACTGGCTCAAAATAGTCTTCTGGCAATATTTTTAGCAGTTTTTCGGTTCCTAAACTTTCGGGGCCATTTTGAGGGCCTAAATGGAGTTTTTTTGGGGGTCGATCGAGCACCTCAGTAATATACATAGACTTTAATTGATCCCCCAAAATGAATCTCCTCGACGATATCTTTCCAACGAGCTATCATTCACCCCAAACGAAGATCGTATGCCAAAGTTATGCCCCCGGGAAGTTGATACACCAAACTAACCAAAACGAGGTCCATAAAATTGTTGGCTTTTCATCTTCCGGGGTTAGGGTTTTGGATTTTCTTTATGTTAAAAAGGTATTTGGAGCCTCATTCTAATATTCATCTTCTTGCGAATGTGATTATCCGTCACATCTCTTCTCGGAGATAAGCTACCACCATTCTAACGAGTCTTTCACTGTGTATTTCTACAGTTTTGTATTTTTCGCTCATTAATAGAAATTGTGTATTACTGTATCTATGTGTTTATGGTTGCATTTCTGATATATTTCTATTATATTATTGGATATCTGAGATATCTCTATACATTTCTTTATTATATCTCCGCTCTCATTTTGTGCCAAAAATAATCTGGATCAACTACACTCTTAAATATTATCCAAGATTCAGTTAAGGTTGCGGACTTGAACCTGCGGTCACTCAGGTAAATGGTTTGAAGGGAGCGCCCTTTGTCTACAGAACTTGAATTCCATAATAGGAAAAATGTAATTTCTAGGGATCATTAGGACTAGAGTAGTCCCATAGAGTCTATCCCGACTCTATATCTATGGATTTGGTCTTTGGGCAATCCATTGAGGATTTTCCAACCAACACAGGGGCCAAAGTCTTATGTCCCCAAATTTGGTTAACATACCATTGCTAGAATTTCTCCTTTTCTAAACAAAGGTAGGAAAACACCATAAACAAAATATGATATTCATGCTTTACTTCAAATTTCTGTGGTCGTTGGGCCATAAGAGCCACAAATTCTACCATTCAAACAATATAACAGATTTTTCCATTATCTAACTCAAGAAGATGTACAACAAAATAGTCAATACTATATGAAGCTCAAAGTCACACTTATTTGAAGTTTGAAATTAGTTTGCAACTGCTAAAAGGGGTGCTCTTTTCCACCCAACCATAGGCACAGTTTTCTCTTTGAGTATTCTTCAACTGGCCACCCCCTAGCTATACCATGATGCCATAAGATAGATGAAGTTTTTCCTTTTTGCTCAGCTACAACAAAGGAAAAAAGTTACTCCCATTTTCCCACAAGGCCCTGGAAATCCAGTTTTTTATCGACCGAGCAAGGGAGCCTGTTGTGATTGCTCACTCAATCACCGCATCTCTGTTTATGAGCAGGGTCATCTCAACCATCATGGTTTCCCCTTACCATCCCCTCTCGTGCATCATGATCCATACTAGCCACTTCCTTTCAACAATTATAACACAATTTTCCATTTTTATTTAGTAATAAATATACACACACACACACACACAACACATTTAATAATAAGGTTATTGTGTTAATGGTTTAAAATTAAAAGAACATTAATCTAATTAACTACTTAAGATGAAAATTCAACATGGTATCAGAGCGAGACTAAAAGAAGGCATTTTCATAGAACAGAAGAACTCGTTGAAGAATTTAAGAGCATAGGAAGACTCTTCTAACCCTAGCACACCTTTTCCTTAGAACATTTTTTAGTTTTCGACAAGTTTTAGAAATTAGGGTTTTTGCATACTAGGGTTTCTACATAAACCCTAAAAGGTGACGTCATCCACCTTGATGGAGGACGTTGGGAAAAGTAAGACCATCTAGAAGCTCTCCCTAGGAGGGCACATCTAGTCCCTAGATTAGAATTTTGAAATTTAAGAAATTAGGGTTTCCTCATAAAACCCTAGGTTTGTAGTACCAGTTCCTTCGTGTCAATTCCTTCATGCCAGTTGCAGCACCAGTTGCGGTGCCAGCACTAGTTGCAGTACTAGTTGCAGTGAAATTTTTTGTGAAGTGTTGGGACTGATTTTTTATTGTCCTAGTGTGCCTTACCCTAGAAAATATCCAACTACCTTTAGATTACAAGTTAGAACACCTTTGAAGTTTTAAAGGTTCGTCATTGCTTACCGTTGTTGTCGGATGGTGCCACTACCTGCCGATGTTATCGGAGGTATGTACTTATATATGTCTAAACTGTATCATTATCTTAAGGGTATTTTTAGGAGAGGAGTGATTTTTTCCAAACAACAATCGTATATCCAGAAGGATCACAGATCCAACACATTCAAAGGAACAATGCACTCCAGGTTTGATTGTTTTGATATGCCTCCAATTGTTATGGAATTATTGTGATTTTGTGAACATTTAGGTTGCATTTTTATCTGTTGAAGTTATAATTATCATACTAATCTCTGGTCAAAGTTAAATTTAGAAACCAACTTTAGTCAAAGTATTATATTGATTATGGTTGAGATTATAGAGTTTATTCTCTAACTCATATTTCTGTCAAGAAATCATATTATCTTAGTACAGAGGATAGGTTGAATAGAATACTTGTCATATTGAGTGAAGGAGACTTGGAAGAAAAGCAACAACACTCATTCTTAAGGACAAGACTCCAGGTTCCAGGTTTGATTTATTAAATTGATAAGATTAAAATTTGCACATATCAAGTTTGATAACTGCCACATTACAAGTAAACACTATAGTTGTGATAGAAATATTTGAAAAATTTTATTATTGAATACTCGGTAGCATGTGAGCACTATTGAGATAAGTGCTTATTGTAATTATTTACTATATATAACTAACATCTCCTCTAGGAGAAACTTCTTGTTTTGTTTCCAGTCCACCATGAAGGAATGATTTATCACAACACTAGAAGAGTGTTTCTCTCATTTTATTATTATTGTATTTCTTATTTTTGGCTCTTGTTCCAAGCAAGTCACGGGTGATATCTTTGAAGGATCTACTGTGATGATTGTTCTCGCTATTGTTTTTATTGTTATTATGAAGAGTATCATTCTTTCCTATTGTTTCTTCCTTGTTGTTCTTGTTCCGGGAAGGTCACAGGTGATAACCATGAGGGAATCTATAGTGACAATTACAAGAGACAACATATTAGATGATCTCTAGTTTAAGACATGGAAAAGACTATCCAGATAAGAAGTTGTATACACAACCGTATACATACATGTACCAAAGAAGAAGAAGAAGAAAAAGGGTACTTTTGTGAGATACAAAGTATCTCATATTGAGATTGATTGTAAGGAGTAGAAGGCTCCAAAGATGACCGAACAAATCCCTTTGGTGCAGTTGATCACTCTTCAGATCATCTGGAAGAGTTAGTAGAGCCAGAAGGGCCTACCCAGAATCATTGTAGTAACCATGAAGAGAACAGCATGGTCTCGTGACACTTTGCAGGATGCAAATCCATATAGCATTGATGAGCCATATCATGAGGAGAAGACGGCTCCACCAGTGGTGAGGCATGTGGCCCCACCAACTACCAGCTCAGAAGAAGCTACAGTTTAGAGGGATTCAGCCATGACGATCTAGTAAGAAGGAGTAGTCTCCCTAGGACCATTCATAGAGATGTACAAAGCCTTATTTGTGTCTAGAGGATTCACCCAGCAAGAGGGAGAAGACTATGACGAGACACTTGATCCAGTAATCAAAAGAAGTATATATAGAAAAACCACGATCCATTAAAAGAGGTCGATGCAGTATGAGACTCAAAGGGAGAAAATGAATCTGTTACTGTGATAGAGTAGAGGAGCTACTCTCAAAGTTAGGTAGCTACATTGAGAATGGAGCACTCATTCTCAATTTTAGAAAAAGCAGTTACAGGTGTAGAGTCCCAGCTCTAGAAGGAACAAGTTGTAGAGAGAGTATAGGACATACTCTCAAACAGTGAGAAAGATAGTACTTTGAAAAAAACACATAGAGGCATCACATGATTGAGCATATTGAGTTGTAGTTGAGCAAGTGTACCATTTTGGTACGATTTGATGCAAAAATTTGGTTCATTGATATATTTGATGAACACGAGGATAGATATATGTTTTGCGGTGAACACATTAAGTCAGTACATGATTGAGCCCATACATGTTCACTTGATTATGTAAAAACATGTGATGAGGTACCTAAAGGGTACAATCAATTATGGACTCAGATATATCTCTAATCGTGAGATAAGTTTGCAGGGCTACACAGATTCATATTGGGAAGGCAGTGTCACAGACTGAAAAAGTACATATGGATGTTGCTTTAGTATAGTATTACTTGTGATCCCATGGCTTAGTCAGAAGTAGACCTGTATGGCACTCAGTTCCGTGGAGGCAGAGTATGTGGCAGCATAGTCATCTTGTGGAAAACCAGTGTGGCTTCGAAAGTTGTTGCAGAATTGTTCGATCTCGAGTTGGAGGAAAGTTGTATCTTTTATGACAACCAGAGTTGCATAAATTTGTTAGTGAACCCATTGCGTCATGAAAAATCCAATCATATCGAGATCAACTACCATTATATCCAAGAGATTATACATAAGGGAGCAGTAAATATCCAATATGTTCTTATCGACGAGCGGGTAGCAGACGTGTTGACTAATCCTCTGTCGAGAGTGAAGTTTGAATACTTCAGAGACAAGCTTGGTGTGGTTCAGAAGGTTTTTCCCTCATGAGATGGAGTGACATGTTCTCCAGTAGTGGGAATTTATGTGTTCCCCAGTAGCGGGAAGTGATGTGTTCCCCAGTAGAGGGAAGTGATGAGATCCCCCAGTAGTTGGATCTACTCTAATGCAGGTTGGTACTCCAACATAGGTTGGTATGATACCCCAGCGCAAGTTGGTACTCCAATGCACGCTGGTACATTATCCCAATGCAGGCTGGTATACTACCCTAGCGCAGGTTGGTACTCCAACGCAGGCTGGTATGTTACCCCAATGCAGGTTGGTACTTCAATGCAGGCTGGTACGCTACCCCAGTGCAGGTTAGTACTCCAACGCAGGTTGGTATGCTACCCCAGTGTAGGTTGGTGCTCCAACGTAGGATTGTATGTTACCCCAGTGTAGGTTGGTACTCCAACGCATGCTAGTATGCTACCTCAGCACAGGTTGGTATTCGAACACATGTTGGTATGCTACCCGGCGCAGGTTGGTACTTGAACCCAGGCTGATATGCTACCCCAACGTAGGTTGGTATGATACTCCAACATATGTTGGTATATTACCCCAGCGCAGGTTGGTATGTTACTCTAACGAAGGTTGGTATGCTACTCCAGTGAAAGTGCAGAACTTCCTATGATATATAGATTTGTGATTGACAATAAGACAATGACCAGGTGTACAGAAGTGTAGATGCAGTGATGATGATGATCGTGACAAGAAGAATACCTTCCTTACTAAGAGGTAGTGGTGAAGTTTGATTAGCTTCAGAATATATCCTTATTGTATTTAACCAAGACAAAACCCTAAAGAATATTATTATATTATATTCGTTAAGACGGCCCTATTGTGCCTTTGTAAAAGTCATCCCTATTGTGCCTTGACAAGTAAAATGAAAAATAAAAGGGTAAAGTGACAGGTCGGCCTAGACCTAATTTTAGGTTGGCCAAACTACTATTTATTAAAGAGGCCAACGCCTCATTTTAATATACAACACTCTAGCTTTGCAACTAAGAAGAGGAAGTGTGCAAGTCTTAGAGGCAGAAGCTATTGCGGCTAGGAGGTGACGTTGTGGAGGTTATTGGTTTATCTCTTGGGTATATCTTGCTTAAATGGTGCACTACTCTTCCCTAGTCAAGGATTTGAGGAAGATCTTTTGCTTTGTTAGTCTCTCTTGGAGATAGGTATTGTTCTTGGTTGGTAAATCTATATTGAGGAATTTTGTTGGGTTTTTCCCCTAAAGGGTTTTCCCATGGTAAATATTGTGTATGTTGTGGATGTTATTCTTTCAGTGATCCTTTATATGAATTTATTGTGCTAATGGTTTAAAATTAAAAGAACATTAATCTAATTAATTGATTAAGATGAAAATTCAACTTCAAGGAGAATCCCTTATTTCTCTAGCACCTTCAGTCTTCGAGAAATGCTCAAATTCCCAGAGATGACAATTACATTCAAAGGAGATGAAGCCAAGAGTTCTCTGAAGGAAAGAAACAATGGATTGGAGCTTCTACAGGAATATCTCGAAGGCCCAACAATGATGCCAGAAGATATATCTAACATCCAAGTTAGTTTGTTAAAAAAACCCTTATTGAGAAATAGCATGGTTTTTCGCCAAAGTAGTTGGTCAATAATCTATGACTACCATTCCCCAACTAGCTCTGTATATCTTACATTTTAGGGTTCATGAAAAAGAAATGTTTAATTGGGCAAAGATTATTTCTGGAGAATTATCTTTTCAATTATCAAATTTCAAGAAGAACAAGAAACTTTGCATGTCTTCATACCTAATCTTCACCATCACTTGTTGTCATGTTTTGAAGGGTTTGAATTTGGGAAAACGAGTTAATTGTAAAATTGGCCCAGTACAGATGTGGTACCCAACCTTATGGAAATCGAAGGATACGTATCATTTATATGAAGTTCATAATGCATTTGTTTATTCCTTCAAAAAACTTATCTTTGGGCCAAAAACATAGAGACTATCTTTGGAAGCAACAATTTTCTTGAATGTGAAAGGAAGCATTGAATCTATGGAGCACTATAGTGTTATCAGAATTTATTTTCCTTAAGAAAAACCTTTGTATCTCATGTATTATGTGTCAGACAATATATTTTTTATAGATGTATGCAGACAATACATATTTTGGGCTCATTTCTTTCACGAGAAAAGAAAAAAACAATTCATTCCTTTGCCTTGGAGAATTGGGGAAATTTTATTGAAAAAACTTCAAATATTGATGAATTTTTAGTGCAATTTGACCAGTATAACTTAAATTTAGTAGAAAAAATCAAAGGGTTATATCCTAACCACTTGTTTATGAATCATATGACATATGTCGGCTTTAGTGTTTCACTTGCTAATTCATTTCGATTTGGAGAAGAAGAAGGAAACAACCAGGACCCTCAAGCAGTGTTTGTTGAAAAGAAACAAGAGGACGATGAGATTGTTATTAGCACTACTAACCAACATACACAAAGGGGGAGAGTTGTCAATGAAAGGAGTACTCATTCTGCTAATGTATCCCATAAAATAAGTCAACCAAAACCAAGATCTCAGTCAACAACACAGGAACAAAACAAGTCTTCAGTTGATAATTATGATGATGGGGGAGATCAAAACCCTCCTAAGGGAAGTCTGGAGCGACCTCATAAACTTATAGTAATTGGTAAAAGGAAAATACAAACAAGAAAAGAAGGAGAAAATGAGGGTGCACCTGGAAATGAAATTGTTCTTGAAGATATGGACCTGGATGTAAATATTGAAGACATAGAATTTCTTGATGAAGAGCAAAGAGGTCAGGAAAGAAGACAAGTTACAAAAAATTATAAATGAAAGAACTAGTCTTCTTTGAAGAAGAGTCCTTGACTTTGCATAGTTCTTTGTTCGACAAGAGTACAAAGAAATTGGTATTTGAAAAAGTTCATTCAAAAAACAAAAAATTTCAAGGAAAATCTACTTCAGAATTTGATCTCAATGGGGTCCCACCTTCTAAAATTGTACGGATCCATGAAGGTACATGGGAAGCCCTTAAAATGTTTGTTGATGAAATGGAGAATAAAAATTCCACCCCAAAAGACAAAATTAAAGAACTAGAGAGTGCTTTGATGCCTCCACCCATATTTTCCAGTCTAATTGCTACAATGTAGCCCTGGAAGAGATTTGATAGAACACCAGAATATGGTTCAATATTGAGAGGGACATCAAGCTTACATGCTACAATCCGAAGATATGTTGGAGAAAATATTAAGAAAATAATGTATTTTATTCTTGAGGCATGGAAATTGGCAAACGATTTTATTTCCTTGGGATCTAGAATCACAAATTTGAAACAATATCTATAGGTCGACTTAGAAAATGATGAGGAATTTTATAAAGTAGATGTTACACCTTTGTTATGAAAGTTTCAAATATGAGTGAGTTAAAAATAAAAGAAGAAGACTTTCCATCCCATGTTTGTGTAAACCAACTAAAAGCATGTTGGATTAAAAGAATAAAGCATTTAAAATACATATTGGTTGATTGTGACACTTGAAGTGTCAAAAAGGGAGAATCATGTCTAAAATTAGTTGAGTTGGATCCAGTTGGAACAACCAGAGAAATTGAAGACCCAAAGTTTATTTTAAATTCTATATTTATGACAAAGGAGCAGTTTGAAGAAAAATCGAAATTATTAATGTCCCATCAACCGAGAGATTCAATAATCTGACCGAGTATTCAGAGTTAGAAATTGAAATTTGGTTAGTAAACTATGTAAACAAGAATGAAGACATTGAAAATACGTTACATTAACTCTCAATTTATTTTCAAGATATGGAAATTTTGTTATTTGATCTAAGAGTAAGGCAAGAAATCATTGTTGCACCTATGAGAGATTATATTGAAAATTGGTTAAACAATGCCTTAACTGAAATAACAGAACTAGACCAAGAAGATGTAGTTACAAACGGTTAAGGAATATTGACCAAGGAGAATACAAAAGGCACTTCGATAGGTAGATAGAGAGGAGAGAAATCTATCACATTGAGTAAATTGATCACATCTTCCATAATTTCTCTATTAGTTTTCCTTCTCATTCATGAATCATCCAGTTGTATCTTGTCGTTCTTGAGAAAAATTAATCGATTTATGATCGTCTCCTTTCTTCTTTTCAGGTTCAACCATGTTCCGCTTTCATTTCATGGTCCATGGGAGCCCCATCCCAGTCCATTTGGACAAATGCTATTTTTATTTATTGAAAAAAAGACTTGTAAGACTATTATTTTTTAACTCCCAAGAGAACTACTTTGGGGTGTAATTTCAATGATTTCTCAAACTCTAAGTTATTGAGCATGGGATGTTTGAAGTGCACTTATCATATTCTCTCTTATTTTGAATAAAATATTATTTTAATTTTCTCTTAATTATGGACTTGTGTATTTCTTTTTTATGAACGTGATCAAAATTTATGATATTGTGATGGATGTGAGAATTATTTTATTTTTCATATAATGGTTATTTTATTTATGTACAATATATTGTTTATTGTATCATAGTCTTTGAAAAATTCATGGGCCTCTTCTCACGAATTCTCTTTGTGAATATATTATTTTTCAATTTACAATATTTTGTTGAGTGATAAATATTGGGGTTTCTTTTAAGTATCCCCTATTTTAATATTTCAAGTATCAAGATATATCTTTCAGAAAATACAGAGAAGTTTCACCTCTATAAAAACACAGGGGGATATTGTATCCTTGTGAGGTTGTTGTTTGGATCTTGACTAATCTAAACATCAACAATCCTTTCAAAGAATCACCAAGGAGGAAAAAAAAATTAAGAAGGTGGAACACTTTCACGTCCTGAGGAAGATGAATCAAAGAGAAAACCTTCTAACCAAAGAAGCTTGCTATCTTAGTCAAGGTAATTTAAAGAAAAATCAAGTTTTTAGCAATGGTTTTTTGCCTTAGAATTTATGCTTCAAACCCGAAAAAAAATTGAAGAGTATCCCCCTATCAACTTATTTAATATTGAACCTTTCCAAACATCATATCAACTTATTTAACATTGAACCTTTCCAAACATCCCATTATGAATACCCATCATCTTTCCATGGCGTAAGATTGCATAGTCATTAGATTAAACTCTCTCTCGACCTCACTAGGCTTGTCATTCATCTGGAACACAAGTTGGTTTATGATCTATACTTCCCTCTCATAATTAGCAAAGGTGGGAGATATTTTCCTCGCTTCCAAACTTTGGACATCATGACAGTTGGGGTTGATCCCCTTGTTTTAGGAAATGGAAGTAACAAAGAGTAGGTCCTCCTGGATAGCAAACGATTTAATCTCTGTATCATTTGGAAAATCCTGGAGTGGCGAACTTGGTCAGTGAGGCGTCATAGGATTATGTTTTGGTTCAGGGTCTCCCTTCATCCTTTTTGGTCTTTTCTATGTGATATGAAAATACCAAACGAGTTCTGATACCAACTTGATTCGAAATATCAATAAAGCTCTGATACCAATTCAGCCCAAAATTCCTTAGATTCCAATTAATTCTTAAATACAGATAAACATCCGACTAGATCCAGGAAATTGAAGATCGCTTGACTATTGCAAAATATCATGTGAATCTCGTACTTATCCATAAACCCATAAACCGATGAATAACTTCAAATGTAAATGAGATGTCACAATAGAAAATAAAAGAACTCAAATTACATATGTAAATGGCATCTTCAAAGTCCTTTTAAATAACATGATTGTTCTTGATCATCTCAAAATTCCAAATTACATTACAAGATAGGCTTACAAAAACACAATTTGAAGACACTTCGAAAATCCATTTCTCAAATGCAGAAAAAAAAAGTGCATTATTGAATTCCTGAGAAAAAATCATACAAAATTGATATAAAATACTTGAAATTCCGGCAAGGTACCCCTTGGCATGCTTTACAGTGTTACCTCAAGTGCCTTGTACCCTCGGGATGAATTATGAGGAAAAAATATGCATTAAATTATGCGTACAATTCCGTGGGTTGTGCACCATTAAATAGGGCGCCCCTTCTAACCAAATCCTGAAATTTATGGAGGTCATTAAATATATTTTTGTTGCATAGTTATAACCAACCAAACAAATGGAAAGTTGGTTAGTGGAGTTGGTTAGTGGAGTTGGTTTAAGTCTTACTATATTTGGAGGGTCGAAGGTTCCATTCCCACCGACCACCATATTTCGTGGCTTTTGTTGTTTATTTTTGCAATTGGTTATATATATATTATATATAGTATATAGTTAACAAAACTTCCACGTGAATTTCTCAGTATATTGTTATATAACATATGTATTATATAACTTCCCCCTTCGTGGATATATTGTTGGAGTTACTTCACACACACCTAGGATTTATTTTTCCTAAGGTTTTTCCTTGTTTATTAGTCATAATTAGTCATTATCCAGTCTCCTATATTTTAGGGGAGAATATTCCACCTGGAGAATATTCTCTTTCAGTTGACAC
>SNQJ01S0059233.1:74310-85922 GCA_010110895.2 Picea sitchensis | reverse complement strand
TCCACACGAATTTCTTGGTATATTGTAATATAACATATGTATTATATAACTCCCCCCATATATGTCATTAATCCTTGCACTGAGACAGGTGTCAGTCATATGTGATGTTCAAAGGGTTAAGGGTCGAGGGCTTAGGCCCTCGGCCCTTTAGCCACCCAAATGAAACTTTATATTAAATTAAATAATTTAATTTCCATATGTATGTCAAGTAATATCGCGTGGTGTGTTGGTAGTGGGGCTTGTGTTAAGGCTTTGGGTGATTATGGATGTCCAAGGTTTGACCCTCGTCAACTCCTAAACTTTTAATACACATTAACCATTATAGGACAATGAGAGGTTGTGATGTAGGAGCATCGCTCTACCTCAGCACGCGCCAGTTGATTAGCATGAGTGGTTTGCATTCAAAGAAGGGAGAGGCGTCGCCCTCTCATTTTGCCTTCGAGAATCTAAATCATGATTAAGGAAATTAATGTTGACAGGTTGGTAGAGTCAAGTTATGCCTTCACACAAGTTTTATATGAGGTCGCGATTAAGTGGTTGACGGTAGGAGGGATCTGCATCTGATTCGGATCAAATTTCCATCATTGTAATCTGCCTCATTAGTCAGGTGTTTTGAATGGTGATTAGACACCACTAGTCTAGATTGGAGGGAAGCTCATCAAGCCCCTCTTGTATAAACTCTTGTATTGTTTCCAGTAGAGCATATAGGGGGAGAAACACAGAGATCCAAGAATCGGTTGCAGTTCGGGCTCACGTATTGTAATGGACATTCCACCATTAATAGAAAAAGGACATATTTTCTTGTTTGTTAATTTCTGTGTAATGGATGTTTAGTTATGAATGTCATTCATATGTGTTTGCACTGTAGATGTATGTTAGAAATCATCTGCACGGATAGAGATATAATCTTCTATCTTTGAGTGTGTTGGATTACTTCGGGTTCTCAAGGCTAAGTGCAAGGAGTGCACGACAGAGGGTGGAAACTTTGTGAGTCGATGCAAGGAGTGTGTGTCTGAACTTTGTCGAGTCAGAAGAGAAGTTGCCAGGAGGGCACACCGGGATAATTCACAGACTTGGAGGGAAATTTCAAGGTGGTTGGGTACCTTGGAAAGAAATATTGTGTGGGAGGAATCACATCGTAGGGTTACTGAATACTCTGTAATACTCTGTCAGGAGGGCATAGAGAAAGTACGAGTGCGTATGAGAGCAACACATTTTGAAGTGTTGGAAGCATTGAGAGAACCCCAGGGTTGATAAATACTCTGAGGAAGGAAGGCTTTGCAAGAGTGCTTCGACAAGGGAAAGGAAATGCCTTAAGAGTTATGGAATAGCTAAGGGAGAAGCCATCGAAAGGCTTAGCCGAGCGCAAGGAGTGCGCCAAGGATACAGTAAGTTCATCTTACAAGCTCAGGAGGAAGGGCGTTAAGTTGTCAGGAGGGAACTAGAAGGTCCATGGAAGGACGTAGAGGAACTGAGAACCTTGAAGGTTTCAAGCCGAGCAAAGTAGCAGAAGAATTTGCGCAGGACTCTGCAAGGAGTGCAGAAGAAGGCCGAGAAAAGTCTAAGTCTTGGGCAGAAATTGTGCTAAATGTGAAAGAAGGTCGAGTACTTGCCGAAGTCCCGAAGATCGTGAAATCATCCATCATCGGAAGAAGACAAGTGGTAGAATATCGGGAGATACGGGAGTTGGAACTTCGGGAGGTTTTCCAAGAGAAAACAGAGATCTCCACGAAGTCGCGAAGAGTGGTTTGAATCCAGACCGTTAGATATGGAAGGGACGTATGGAAACAATCTGCACAATTCGGAGGAATAGCACTCTGGAAAATATCTAAGGAGGATATCGAGAGACTCCCAAAGGCTGGAGTCTGAAGATATCGTAGTCATCGATCGGAAGGAGGGACAGGGACCGTTGATCCTCGCGTCATTTGAGTTCGTCGATTCAGAGTTCGGGAATGTAAGAGTTGGATGTCGTGGAAAGAGTCGAAGCCTGAAGCACCTTGTGTGGTTCAGCCCCAGGACACAGCCCGAGGTCATGTGATAGAAAGGGCCTGGCACAGAGAGCAAGTTTTGTCACCAAATTTCTTCAAAGGGTCAAGAAGAGAGCTTCAGGGTTAAAAGGACCCGCACTTTGGGGAAAGAAGGACATGTGATAGAGTTTGTCGGCTTTCAGCAGGGAGCCGAAGAGTCAATCCGACTCAATTGTTTGAAAACGATCCTAGACCGAGAGGTCACGCAGCCCCCGAAAGGAAGGGGGAGGGGTCTACACCAAGTGGTATCAGAGAAAATATAGAATTGACTTCTATAGATAGAGGAGACAATCTAGCTACTTCAAGCAGATTCACAGCTTGAATTCACTTGTAGACAACAGGTGAAGGGAGACAGAGTGCGATACTCTATGGAAACTATTGCAAGGTGTGAAGCAGATGGTAAACATCCAGGTGGGATGCATGTGAAACAAGATGGCCATTGGAGGTCATGAGCATGATCGAGGAGAAGTTTGCCCGCATAAAAGCAAATTGGAGATGGAAAAGGAGCTCAGTGAAATCTGAGCCAAGATGGAGAGACTAGCATTAAGATGCAGTAGGAAGAAAAGGTGTGTTGGAGATACGAGTGGCCTTTGAAAAGGACATCTAAGTGGCATTTTCAGAAGTTATTGGCTAGAGGGAAACGACAAGTGTTGAAAAGGTGCTTGAGATATGTTGAAAACCCCAATGGCGAGGGAAATAAATCTGGGAGGAGCCTCGTAGGTTGTCAGGTGGGCAATGAGAAGGGGTCAGTTGATCTCGTAAACTGCCAATAAGTCAGAGGAGACATCTTGAATTACCAAATGAGAAAAGGAGAAGAGATGATCTCAGATGAGATTTCACGTCAGCAGAGTGTGTTGACATATGGAGAGGAGGAAGAAAGGCCTCATCCATATGAAGATTCATGTGGAACTGCAAGCCGCATGAATGAAGATGATGACAAGTTGGAAACTTTCATCACAAAAGAGAAGGATCAGAGGTGTGTTATGGTCATTGGAGGAGTCGAGATATTCTTGCCAAGCAGCCGAGGAGAGGCTAGCACAGGGGTTGCATATGCAATAGAAGGACAACAAGATGAGACTTTCATGGAGGAGAAGGATTGGATATTGAAGTATGTCCCAATAGAGGAGGATCACGCAGTTGAGTTACTCACTCAGTGGGAGATAGAGTTAAAGGCATTGGAGGATTGGTTGGACAGTCCAGAACCAGAAGGTGTCTACCATGAGATAGCCATGCCAGAAGAAACATGCCAGCACGAGTTGCAGCTCGAGGAAGTTGGAATGGGACCAGTCAAAGAACTGACAAGGGTTATTCTGTCATAGGAGGTAGTTGAAGAGTAGTTCAGTGGTGAGACTACGGAATTTGAGTTTGCAACAAAGTGGAAAGTCAACGTCACAAGGGATGAAAGAAGCATGGGAGATCATGACGACCCACCCATGGAGCAACATGAAGAGTTGCAGCCGATGAAGCAGTTGGAAGAAGTCGTAGAGGAGATAAGGAGGTTGATGTTGAGATCAGCAGAAGAAGTGGTCAGAAAGAAGAAGTTGGACATAAAGGAACCTGCATGAGCAGTAGGGAGGATGAAGATGCATGATCAACAGTAGAAGCAAAGAAAAGGAGCCGGAGAATAGATCCAGGAGAAAGTTTGGGATCCAGGAGGATTTCAATAGAGCTGGGAATCTCATGAGTAGAAGCTCATGAATTTTCGTAGCCGTGGAATATGATGCAGGAGCATCACTCTACCTTAGCACGCGCTAGTTGATTAGCACGAGTGGTGTGCATTCAAGGAAGGGAGAGGCGTCGCCCTCTCATTTTTCCTTCGAGAATCTAAATCATGATTAAGCAAATTAATGCTCACAAGTTGGTAGAGTCAAGTTGTGCCTTCACACAAGTTGTATATGAGGTTGCCATTAAGTGGTTGACAGTAGGAGGGATCTGCATCCGATTCGAATCAGATTTCCATCATTGTAATCTGCCTCATTAGTCAGGCATTTTGAATGGTGATTATACACCACTAGTCTAGCTTGGAGGGAAGCTCATTGAGCCCCTCTTTTATAAACTCTTGTATTGTTTCCAGTAGAGCATATAGGGGGAGAAACACAGATAGTCTAGACTCGGTTGTAGTTCGGGCTCATGTATTTTAATGGACATTCCACCATTAATAGAAAAAGGACAGATTTTCCTATTTGTTAATTTATGTGTAATGGATGTTTAGTTATGAATTTCATTTGTATGTGTTTGCACTGTAGATGTATGTTAGAAATTGTCTGCAAGGTTAGAGATATAATCTTCTATTTGTGAGTGTGTTGGATTAGTTCGGGTTCTCAAGGCTAAGTGCAAGGAGTGCGCGACAGAGGGTGGAAACTCTGTGAGCCGATGCAAGGAGTGCATGTCTAAACTTTTTTGAGTCAAAAGAGAAGCTTCTAGGAGGGCACACAGGGATAATTCACAGACTCGGAGGGAAATTTCAAGGTGGTTGGGTACCTTGGAAATAAATACTGTGTGGGAGGAAGCATAGCGCAGGGTTACTAAATACTTTGTAATACTCTGCTAGGAGGGAATTAAGCAAGTACGAGTGCGTACGAGAGAAACACATTCTGAAGTGTTGGAAGCGTTGAGAGAACCCTAGGGTTGCTAAATACTCTGAGTAAGGAAGGCTTTGAAAGAGTGCTTCGACAAGGGAAAGGAGATGCCTTAAGAGTTTTGAAAGAGCTAAAGGAGAATTTGTTGAAAGGCTTAGCCAAGCGCAAGGAGTGCGCCAAGGATACAATAAGTTCATCTTACAAGCTCAGAAGGAAGGGTGTTAAGTTTCCATGAGGGCACTAGAAGGTCCATGGAAGGACATAGAGGAATTGAGAACCTCGAAGGTTTCAAGCCGATCAAAGTCGCAGAAGAATTTGCGCAAGACTCTGCAAGGAGTGCAGAAGAAGGCCGAGAACAGTCTAAGTCTCGAACATAAATTGCACCAAGTGTGCAAGAAGGTCAAGGACTTGTCGAAGTCCCGAAGACCCTGAAATCATCCATCATCGGGAGAAGACAAGTGGCAGAATATCGAGAGATCTGGGAGTTGGAACTCTGGGAATTTTGCCAAGAGAAAACAGAGATCTTTGTGAAGTCGTGAAGAGCGGTTTGAATCCAGACCGTTAGATCTGGAAGGGATGCGTTGAAACAATCCACACGATTCAGAGGAATATCACTCCGGGAAATATCCAAGGAGGATATCGAGAGACTCTTGAAGTTCGGAGTCCGAAGAGATCATAGTCGTCGATCGAAAGGAGGGACGAGGACCATTGATCCTAGCATCATTTGAGTTCGTCGATTCAGAGTTCGGGAACATAAGAGTTGGTTGTCATGGAAAGAGTCAAAGCCCAAAGCCTGAAGCGCCTTGTGTGGTTGAGCCTCGAGACACAACCCGAGGTCACATGATAGAAAGGGCCTGGCATAGAGAGCAAGTGTCGCCGCCAACTTTCTTCAAAGGGCCAAGAAGAGAGTCGCAGGGTTAAAAGGACCCACACTTTGGGGAAAGAAGGACATGTGATAGAGTTTGTCGGGTTCTAGCAGGGAGCTAAAGAGTCAATCCGACTCAGGTTTTTGAAAACGATCATATACTCTAAGGTCGTGCAACCCCCGAAAGGAAGGGGGAGGGGTCTGCACTAGGCTGCCATGTGGCAGCCTCTCATTGAATCTCCAATACCACATGTCAAACCATGATTGAACCAATTGTCTGCCACTTGTCAACATGTGGTTGGACCACCTAGAGGTACCTCACCCAGTCAACTGCCAATTAGCTACCACGTTAGCATGCCATGTATCACCCTCTAGTGGTGCCATGTGGCACCCCCATTTTTCCTAATTTGACCAAACTTTGACCAACCATAACTTTTTCATATGAGCTCTGTTTGACTCACCGTTTGTGTCATTGAAAAGTTGACAACAATATCTACGCAATAATGTCATTTTCGTGAAGTTTTTAGATTATCGTATTTTGATCTTTTAAGGATCCCTTGGGACCTCTATGAGCGTTTCGAACCCTTCTAGACCTCTATGAGTGTTCTGGACCCTTATGGACCTCTTTGAGCATTCCTTATATCCTCCTCGATCACTATGCTATACACCTGGTATCCTCCCAACATTCTCTTGGACATCATTCATGTTCAGCTTGACAACAAGAACAATGTGGCGAGGACATGAGGCATCTTGCCACTATGATGACTGTGAATTACAAGAATTGAAGAGGATGACGTGACTATTAGCACTATCAAAACTATCAAAACTATTATATGAAATATGTCCTTCTTATAAGTTGGATTCACAGTCCAACTTATATGCACTATCAAAACTATCAACTTATGTGAGCTATTGTTAAGTCTCCTTATACAAATGTCTTCATCTTGCTAAAAATGCTCTCTGCATATTGGATTCAGTGATTCATGGTCTTCTTTTACCTAGAATTCGTTGTATGCTGGAATTGGTTTCTATGTTGAACTTGAAGTTTCATATAATCATGCAATATTTTAGAGGTAAATTTATAAATATCACTTAAACATAGTTTAAGCAACGACTAAATGTATCTGAGCCAAATTTTGATTCTATAACTTATGGGTTATGGGTCACCACCAAGCTTTCATTGCACCACCTTGATATTTCCATGGAATATTGAATTCGATGAGTCTACAAATCCCTAGGTATTACATCACCCTATGTATGAATTGCTCAACATATGTACAAAATATTCTTTATTTTTTTATCGAGTTGTGTTTGTGCTATGAATAGTCGAAATCACACTAGAAACTCCTTTTTACAAAGTTGTTCAAAATTTTCATTCATTCATTGCAAAACACATTGAAATAAAAGCACAAAAAGAAGGCTTCATGCATCATCCAACCTAGAAAACAACATGATTGAAAACAATGGTTATGATGAAAAAACGTTAGATAACAATTAATATAGTTCAACTATGGTGTCATCTCCAACAACGACCAACAATTTGATTATTGATATCTAGCTATATATAGTTAAGAGTTAGTTTTATTCATCCACATTTCATTTCCTTCAATATATTTTATTCCTCTTACACTCAATTGTATCTATCTTTGTAAAATAGTTAGGTGGTACAACACCATTAAACCCTTCTGTGAAGATCACTTTGTTTTTAGAAATGAAAAGCTTCATTCCATCTTGTAAATCCATTTATACATATAAATATATCAACACTTCACAATCACCACACATCCCACTAAGTACACCATTTTCTCTTGATAAGCATCTTGCAAAGTGGACATGATTCCTTTTCATGCAACTGAGACCAATCTTCTCAATTGACTCCAAGATCTTCAAATAAGTTCCATGTACACACACTATAACTTCTTTAGCACATTGGACAGGTATCACCAACCTTTTTTAAGTTTATCAACTCCATGTTATGTCCTTTGTTTTCTCTAATCAAGAGCATGCCACTTTATTCTAGTAAACCAAAGTGTTGCTTATTATCCCTATATACTACCTTTTTTATATCACCAATAGTGTGAGAGTGAAATGGAAATCCTACATGAGTTCTTGTGTTTATAGTCAACAAATATTTTACCACCACATATCCATGACTTTGAATGTTCAAATTCAATTCAGCAACCCTATGTCACAAAATAGATGACAAACATCTCTTTGGACCATCAAATTGATTACTTTCTTTTAGTTAATATCCATAGCCCCCTCTACTTTTATTCCAACCTCCTTCTTCATTTCCTGGATTGTTGTCAGGGATGAGCATAATTTTATTTTATTCCACCCACCTTCTTCCTTCCTTGATATATCATCAGAGAGCAGAAAATGATAGGAGGAAGTGATCATTTTGATGCTCTAGGTTGATGCTTGTCATTTGTTTTGCGACATAAATTTGTTGAATTGAATTTGAATAATGGAAGTGATGAATATGTGGTGGTAAAATATTTATTGAATCTAAATATAAGGATTCTCACAAGAGTTCACCTTCACTCTCACACTATTGATGAGATCGAAGAGGAAATAAAGAGGGATAACAAGCAATGATTTTGTTTACTAGAAGAAAAGGGTGGGATCTTGCTTAGAGAAAACAAATGATATAGCACAAAGTTGATAGACTCAGAAGGGTTGTTGAAACATATCCCTTCCATTGGAAAAAAAACTATTATGTGTGTACAAGAAACATATTTGAAGACCCTAGAATCAATTATGAAGAATGGGCTCAACCATGTGACAAAGAATTGTGTTCACTTTGCAAGAGGTTTATCAACAAACAATGGTGTAATTAGTGGGATGTGTAGTGATTGTGAAGTGTTGATATATTTGGATGTACAAAATACTTTATAAGATGGAATTAACTTTTTTGTTTTTGAAAACAAAGTGATTTTGAAAGAGGGATTTAATGTTGTTGTTCCACCTAAATATTTACAAAGATAGAGATAGTTGAGTGTCAGTGAAATAAAAGATATTCAAGTATCAAGGGTAGTGAAATTTGGATGAAGTATGCTAAATATCAACTATTGGATATCATTATAAGATTGTTGGCCATTGTTGGACATGGAATTGTGGCTGAATATTTTATTTCCCTTGGAAATAACTCCCCATAAAACTCTCGGGAATTTCCCCCATATTTCGAGGATGGTACCCAATGTAAAGCAGGTGGTGTGGACTTAGTGCACCTAACCCCATGAGAATTGAACCAAGGACTTGCATAGCATGTCGAATTAGCAACAATGTCCTATGGACAATGGCACGAGCCAATTAAGTTAACCCTTGAGGTTAATTATGGTTGAATTATATCGAACATGTTTTCATTACTTTTTTTTCAATCATGATATTATCAAGGTTGAATGATACATGAAACACTCTTTTTTTGTTCTGATTTCAAAGTGTTTTCAATGCAACTATGAAAATTTTAAATGACTTTGTAAAGGGGAGTCGCTAGTGCTATTCTACTAGTCACATCACAAACACAAATTGGCCAAAAGAATAAAGAATACTTTGCACACACGTTGAGAAATTCATACATAGGGTGATGTAATATATCAGGATTTGTAGGTTGTTTGAAATTCAATATGCCATGGTAATATCATAGTGGTGTAGTGGAAGCATGGAGAGCCCATAACCCATAAGTTCCAGGAGCAAAATAAAAGTCTGATACATTTAGTTGTTGTTTATACTTTACTTAAGTGATATAGTGAATTTTAGTTGAAAGAATATTATGAACACTGCATTGTAAAATAATACTTAAAATGATTAAAGTCACAAATCAGTGAATCAATTGGATGATAAAATCATTATATCCCCTTCAGGGATGTAGCCTCCTCATAATACCCGAGGAGGCTAGCATCTATCAAGGGAGACATTGTGGTCTCTGAAATAGGGTGCAGAAATCTTTGTTGTGTGCCTCTCAAGGCTACAACATCAAATAATCTGCTTACAGTGGCCATTCCCGTGCCTAATTCACATAAAAAAAAATTATTCGCAAAATATACAAATTTAAGATTAAAATGCTCATAAAATAATAATGATATGATTCATTCGATATGTAATGTCAAATTTGGTGCTCTACACAATATAAATCACTCAAATGCATCTTATATAGGTACACATTGATGTGAATCTGATAATAGTATACACAAAGCACACTAGGTATGGTGCATCACAAGTAGTGCAAATGCAAAAACACCACTAGATGTGACGCACTTTAATAAGTACAACGCACCATACATTTTTAGTGTGTGCTTTTAGCTCCACTAGTGGTGCCTCTAACCAACACAAGTGCATTTTCGTAGAAGACAAGTGTTCATCAAGGTATTATTGTACACTTACATGGCAATGACACACCACTCACAGTGCATCCAACCATGCACTAAAAATGGGTACAAACTAGCGATCTAATGTGTTTTACCTACATTGCAAATATTAGATCCAGTGAACTTAAAGGCAGTGAGTAATGTAGGTTGTCTATTACATCCTCTCACTAGTGTATTTAGGATGATAGGACACCCTGTGTATGGTGTGTGTGAAGATGCAATGACACACCAACATATTGCAACATATGTCAATTTGCTATACCCTGCATCAACAACAATGTGTCTAGGCAATTGAAAAGCACTACAAAATCCATAATACACATGGCTACTTTAGTGGTGCATTAAGGTTACCGAACGCACCAATGTTGGTGCATGGTGTAATGCACTGACACTGGCATGATGCAATGCATGCACATCTAGTCAAATTGAATGCACCTTGTATATGTTATTGGCACATTCATTTTATGGGATACAATGCACATGGTTCTTCATTAGCAATATCATTTTTTGTACATGAGGCACTACATTGTCATGATGCGCTACCCCAAAAAATCACATTACATTGGTGCAACCTATTCATGCATCGATAGGGATGCATGAACACTATATATATGAGCATCGCTAACATTTGGAAAAAAGAAAAAATTGATTCATTTTACACTAAAAGAAAAAACCATAGAGATGCAAGGTAAGGCATAGCAAAGCCATTGACATGGTTTTCTCTCCACAATTGATGATGCATGGTTGTGGAAATGCGAAGAAATGGTTCGAACTTTTTGTTTTAAATGAAATTTTGAATTTTAATCCACTATGAGTGGAGAATGAGGACCAAATTAAACAATTTAACAACACTAGACTTCAGGGTGGGATAGAATGAAAATAACACTATTGCTTGGAAGGAAGGAAAGCATTCAAAGAAGATAAAAATGGAAAATTGGTCCCAGTAATTTTTTTTGCACAAATATAAATACTATAAATATGATATTTAAATAAAAATATTGTTACAATACAAATATAAATATTTTAACAATAATCAATTACATATCCATATCTATATAACTTGTGAGTTCGAAATTATATATAGCCGAGTAAGATTACAATCAATTTGCATGCATCTTAAATTATCAAAATATTTATACCTAAAAGACTTTATCGTCTCAACACTTGATCTATTTGAAATTAAAATAAAATCTACACTTGTATGTCAATAATTTAAGTTATTTTTACTAAATCATTCATAATCACTCAATTTTTTTAAATCTATTATAATACTTTTAAGTTATATTATTATGAAAAAATTCATTTGAAATAAAAAATATTGTATTTTAAACAAACAATAATAAAAATATCAATATTTCCAACGAGTCCTCCGGAGTAAAATTTTGAGTACTGTAAAATGTATTCTTCCTTTTTGTTGAGAGCTTTGCAACAAGGGCTTGTTGACATCTAAAGCATGGGTGGGATCAACAATGGATCTGAGTTCTCCTTTGCTACCTGATAGTGCAACATTTCAATCATTGATTTCATCTTATGCAAAGACAGTGAAGCAAGCTCCTTCCAGATTTGTGAAGCAATGGAGGAAATCTCGAAATTCCATGTCCATTCCTCTTCGGCTCGCCCTTTTTCTCTTTGATTGGATGAAAATGAACTTGTTAACGACAAAAAATGCATTGTCATTTTCGCAAGAATGATGCCTAATATTGTAACGAAAATTTTTCCAGCTTCCCTAACTCCAAATCCAAATCTGATTGCACCGTTGGAAATCTTATGATAT
>SNQJ01S0059233.1:42835-57609 GCA_010110895.2 Picea sitchensis | reverse complement strand
CTCAATCTAATCTAATCTCAGAAGAATTGGTTAAGAAATTGGGATTAAAAACACAAACTCATCATAAGCCTTACACACTTAAATGGATAAGCAATCATCATCAGATGCACATAACAAAGCAGTGCACAATCAAATTTGCAATTCCGTTTAAGTATGTGGATGAAGTAACTTGTGATGTTGTGTCGTTAAAAGAATGTGGAATGGTCTTAGGTAGTCCATATTTATATGATCGAAAGGCAATCTCCTACAGGACAAAGAATCAATATCAATTCACTAAAGCAGGTCATGATTATGTGGTGCATGCTCATCATGTTAAAGCAAGTAAAACACTTCAAACAATGGAACAGTTAACGAAGGCAGTGCAAGCATGCGACAAACCAATAATTGTTTCAAATGAAGTAATTGATCTTAAGCAAGAACAAGACATAGTTGTTGAATGGAAAATCAATCATAAGTTGCTTCAAGATAAGCTCATGTCGTGCAAGTATCTTAAGTATATCAGTTCATTTGCAGTTGTCTTTTTGATGTTGTCATTAGCAATGTTTTCTACATGGTTGATAGTGGCTTCAGTAAGATGTAACAGGGTTCAAATGGCTAACAATATATTGTCAGTTGTCATGATTGTGTTACAGTTGATCTTGATGAGATAGGTGCACACGACAGAGTTCAGAGACAGAGAGCAAGTCGGGTGGCCTATCCCGAGCTTGTTGACTGGTCAGTAACCTTTTTGGGACCAAAAGGTCTTTTTGTGGGGAGGTGTGATCCGAAATCGGATCCAGAAGCCTGATAGGGCTTGAAAAATGCTCAAAAATGAAAGTGCTCGGAATGTGACGAAACCTATGCCATTGTGTACATCTCGTCTTCCTGATTCTGGTGGTATATTTACTTTGTCAAACGGGCTCCGTATGGAGAAGATATCGCGTTCTGTCCGATAAGGCAAACAGGCAAAAAAATTTGTTGACTGTGCAGTCTGTACAGTCTGTACGGACGTTGATGTGGCATGTCCGTACGTGCGACATGTGGCAGGTCCGTACAGGGGACACGTGGCAGCTCCAGGAAGCAACACGTGTCACGCAGATTTGGTCGATTTGGCGTACGGTTGGACGTATCCAGAGGTGACACATGTCACCACTGAAAGGGTGACACGTGGCACGAGTGACGTCAGCGGCTGACGTGGCAGGCTGACACGGCAGGTGACAAGGCAGTACGGATAGTTGACGTGGCGGAAGACGTGGGATAATTAGAGGCTGACACATGGCATTCACCGGTTGGTTGATGAGGTGCCACGTGGCCCAGTCAAGGGCTGCCACGTGGCACCCCGTGGTTGGTTGTTGGTTTATGTGTTCAAAATTTGTGTGGTGTGCACGGGGGTCGAACCGACGACCTCCTCTCCGGTTGTGGACTGACCAGGTCGGGCTAACCGCTCGCTCTATGGTTAGTTCTTGTTATGTGAATGGCGTTAAATTTATTTAAGTTTGGTTGAACGTTTGACCAGCGGTAAAAAGGGTCGGGGCTTAGCCCCAGCCCTCGGCGCAAACGCATACAACCACACCATAAACATAGTCGATAGGACCGGGAGCACGGGGTTTTAAATGGCGCGATTATGTAACGGTTGGCCCGTGGATTCATACCTACGTGCCCACGATACCATATGACCCAGGGTTTCATTAAAACAAGGCACGGATATGGGGCTCGGTTACAACCGTTTGACCAACGGACATATGGTTGCCAACAAAACCGGGGCTAGAGCCAATGGAAAGGGGGGCCAGCGCCATGGCGCGTGGCCATATGGAGTCCATACGACCGAGCATGGAGGGTGCGCGCGCCAATGGAGGGGGCTAGCGCCCAATACATTTGCCAAGTGGGTTTTTACCCAATGTTTTGGGTTTTTTTGTTGTAACTATGCCTATTTTTGGTTGATTCCCTCCATTTTGGGGGGATATTGGGCATTTTTGGAGGCCAAATTGTTGGAGGAAGTTGGAGCTAAGAAACCAACTTCAAGGCTATAAAAACCAGGCCTGTTTGAGGCCATTAGAGAGTAGTCAGAGCAGAGTTATGTTGAAGAAAAGTCAAACCAAAGTCAGTTTGATGCAGAGAAGTTTTTGAGGAGGAGACGTTGTCGGACCATTTCTAGGAGCTCCGGACGTCCATTTTGCGTGTCGTTTTCTTTTCAGGGTTCTTGAGATCTGGGAGAACATGACCAGATCAGTCTTGTAGAAAAAGTTGTGCCGAACTCCGTTATCAATCTGCGTGTTTATGGTTTGTTGTCTATTATTCATTTCAGATCTGCATATGTGTATATGGTTGTTATAATTCCTCTTCTTTCCTCATTCTTTCACTAAGTTTCTCAAATGGTTAATTAAAGCATGCAAAATTAAAACTCAACCATAGTCATTTAAAAGATCCTATGGATCAAAATTGCAACAAGTTAAATCATGGCTGGTACAACTAGCCACCGGAACCGAAAGAAAAGTAACAGAAGTTATACCAGTATGCCAATTCATTATGAATGGATTACCCACATGAGAAACCCTAAACATGCTCCCTTTAGGATCTTATGACATGTTGATTGGCATGGACTAGTTGGCTGCCCATAAAACCAATTTGGACTGTTACAATAAAACTTTGGAGTGTGAAGATGGAGAAGGGAGAAGGATAACCCTACAAGGGATTCAAAATCCTGTCTTAGTGAGACAAATATCATCCCTCCACGGGAAGAAATATTGCAGAAAGGGATGTCCCTTGCATGCAATACAAGTGTTGAACTTTGTTGAGAACAACAAACCCAACCTAGAGGACCATCTCATATTAAGAGAGTATAAATATGTATTTCCAGAAGAGGTGTCAGGCCTACCTCCAAGGAGGGACATTGACTTTTCAATAGAACTTGTACCAAGAGCGGTGCCAATGTCTAGAACACCCTATAGAATGAGTACACCAGAGCTAGTTGAGCTCAAACTACAACTAAAGGAGATGTGGGACAAAGGCTACATTCATCCTAGTGTGTCTCCATGGGGATCACCAACCTTGTTTGTCAAAAAGAAGGATGGCACACTCATATTGTGCATAGATTATAGACAACTCAATAAGGTGACCATCAAGAATAAGTATCCCTTACCAAGGATCGATGACTTGTTCGACCAATTAAGGGGTGCTACAATGTTCTCCAAGATTGACTTGATATCTGGATACCATCAAGTCCAAATTAAGGATGAAGACATCCACAAAACAACCTTTAGAACAAGGTATGGTCACTGTGAATTTGTGGTGGTGTCGTTTGGGATAACCAAAGCACTGACCACTTTTATGTGCTTAATGAATAACGTACTTAGTAAATTCTTAGACAAATTTGTATTGGTTTTCATTGATGATATCCTAATCTATTCTAAGAATAGGGAAGAGCATGAAAAACATCTCAAGTTAGTGCTTCAAGTATTAAGAGAACATCAACTCTATGCTAAGTTTAGTAAGTGTGACTTTTTCCATAAACAAGTCCATTACTTAGGCCATGTTATTTTTGAAGAAGGGGTGGCAGTTGATCCTGACAAGATCAAAGCCATTATGGATTGGCCTACCCCAAAGGATGTATTTGATATCATATCCTTTATGGGACTAGAAGGGTACTATAGGAGGTTCATAAAATGATTTTTCAGGATTGGTTTCCCAATCACTTCCCTTCAAAAGAAAGGAGTTAATTTCATTTGGACATCAAAATGTGAATAAATATTTCAAGAGATGAAATAACTTCTAACTAATGCACCTATGTTGAATATTGCAGACCCAAACAAGGACTTCCTTGTGTGTATAGATGCATGCAAGGAAGGGCTTGGAGGAGTCCTTATGCAATAAGGACATGTGAATTGCTACGAATCCAGAAAATTGAATGAGCATGAAGTCAACTATGTGACCCACGATATGGAATTGGCTACCATAGTACACGCTTTAAAAATGCGGAGGCATTACCTCTTAGCTAGAAGATTTGTGCTTATTACGGACCATAGTGGGTTGAGATATTTGTTTGACCAACCAAAACTCAATGCTAGACAAGCTAGGTGGGTGGCTCTCCTTAGTGAGTTTGATTTTGAAATCAAACATATCAAAGGAAAGGAGAATAGGGTGGTTTATGCCCTTAGTATAAGTATGAAAGTGGTTCACTTGGCAGATGTAAGCACCAGTGAATCAAACATCAAAGAAAGAGTCAAAAGTGCACAATAAATAGGTGCATTTTTCAAGACTGTGACATCATACCTAAAACAAGACTCCACGGGGCTGAAGTATGAAGGCTATCAGATGTTTAATGATGGCATGCTAACTTACAAAGGTAGATTGTATATTCTAAATTGTGACGACTTGAAGAGGTTCATAATGGATGAACTATACAAAAGACCATATATTAGTCATCTTGGTTATCAGAAAATGATCACAACCACTAGGAGACTATTTTATTGGCCCAGACTGAAAAAAGGACATAGTTGATCACTTAGCTAAGTGTCTAGAATGTCAGCAAGTCAAGGCAGAGCATCGGCACCCAGCAGGGATATTGCAACCCCTACCAATTCCAGAATGGAAATGGGAAACCATCTCCATGGATTTCATCACAGGGTTACCAAAATCAACCAAACAGAACGACGTTATCATGGTAGTTGTGGACAAACTGAGCAAGGTTGCTCACTTCATTCTCGTCAAGTCAACTTGCAAGGCAATATATATTGCCAGTGTTTTCATGAAAGAGATATTTAGACTGCATGGCATGCTTAAGGAAATTATATCTGACTGTTACTGGACAAATTGGTAGGTGTTGACACGAACTAATCTCCCTAACTTCAACAATAAATCAGAACAAAACATGACATAATACAAGTGTTTCCTTTGGTTTACATTATAATGTATACTAGCTTAATGAGGGATAAACTACATGCCATTTAAACATTCTTTGATCCTTGCTAGTGTCGTCCTTGCTCCATCTCAGGGCTTGTGGGATGTTGAACCTATTGAGAGACACAAACCAACAAAGAGAAAGCAACGATATATATTCTAATGGAACCTATGGATAAGATCAAGGAGTTATGCAATAAAAATAGAGACACTTTTATACGAAAGAAATGTAGTATTGTATTATATTGATGAAAGTGGAGAATACAACATGTGCCTTGATGTTGTAAGGTCCCTTCCGATGGCCCTTTGCCTCAACACACACACTTCTTGCACCAATGATTTTGATGAAGACCACACACAACCTAACTTGGAAAGCTAAAGCAAAGCTATCACAAGCACAATCTTTAGCAGAATTCTTCACACATAAGCTAGACTAACTTTTCTCATGAGAGATCCCTCCTTATATAGAGTGAACGGGAAGGGATGAAGAGATTAGTATGATCCCACTAAATCAAAAAAGAGGGTGACATCCAAACCGATCAGACGCCACCTCATCCTTTCGAAGATTTTATTCTAGAACCTTCGAGAAATTTCTCATTTTTCCTTTGTACAAATATCGTCGCACCCTTAATACTGAGCAATCTGCGACAATGTCACAGGCCATTGTGGTGCAACCCACGTCGATCCTAGATTGTCACACCCTTAACATTGATCAAGGTGCGATGATCCTTCTTTTAAAGGTTTTGCACTAAGGAAAAGACAATTCCATCTCTCTGGGAAAGTTTCATTTCTTCAACATTCTTCAAGGAACATGGAAAATGATCTTTCTTCTAATAGGCGATACACTTACTATCAGTGGTCATGAGGGTGACAAAAATAATGTGTAACAGAGTTCCCCCCAAAGTATGAAGTTGGAAAAAATGACAACTGGAATACTTTGTAGAGTATGTCTGTCAAGAACAAGGAGCACATCAGTCAAAAACCTGTCAACAAACAAGCATCAGCATAATAATACACCATTAATGAGGTAGGCATTCCCATACTCATAATACAAGTGACCCTAAGCATAAGTGTCAAGTGAATCATGGCCACCAATCATACACTGTGGATCCATGTCATTATGATTCAACATAGCCACGAGAAATACATTCTGGATCTATGCTATAAAGACTCAAATTTGAACATAGCCACGAGACTACACAGTGGATCTATTTGTCAATATAGACTCATGAATACTCCATCACAACCTAGATCCATGTGACAGTATCTAGGGTCTTCATTTCCATCGTCCTAAAGTACGAATCTATCCATGCTATTACAGATGTTGAAGTCGAACATGGTAGAAACCATTTGATTGCTAGTCATTGATGAATATCGTTAACAAGTGCAAGGGAAATCATTCTTAATGTCAATGTCGATGGAATCTTCTGATCAGGGGCCAATGATGTAAACCCGTTTTCGAAAATGAGGAAACCTACCATTGAGGCATGCAGGCTCCAAGGTACTAATTAGTTTCTAAGTCTAATTCCTAGATAATGAGTTGAAGTCGACAGGAAAAAACTCGTCACAGGAGGGCCTTAATGCATCCCCCATCAATGACACGAAACATGCAACAGATTTAAAGTAGAGCAGAGCATAAAATGATTCAGGATTGACTCAAGGAATATTCACATGGTAAGAGTTTGAGAAGTGCAGATGGTCGACTCGGTAGAAGGCTCGTTTCGGTTAAACTTCTCTTGAACATATAAACGACATGACAATTGTCTTGGCAGCATTGAATCAAAGAGGACCAATATATAGACTTGCAGATGATCAAATGAGAGACAAATGGATTTCCCAACCCAGATACAACAATGAAAAGGGGTGTCATGTTCAAGAGTGACTTACTGCCACTAGCACATATACAGATATATATTTCTTTCCAAATTTCCCCCACCATTTCTAGCGAGTACCTCTTTATTTTTACACAAGCTTGAGGAGGATAACATATGCTTGAACTGCAATCTCATCCTTCGGATGAGTCCCTTGGAGTATTTTTAATGAACCCTAGGAAGGAGTGGTTCAGTCCCATATGGGCCTTTCGATGTTTGTTTTATGAATCCAAAGAAAGTAAACTTAGTGGTTTTTCATATTTAGAGAGTCTGAAAAACACTTAAAGGAAACTCCAAAATGTCATTTTTCATAAAGTAGTCTGATGAGACCAAAAAAGAGATAATTTGTCGCTCAATAGATGTTTTCTTCAAATACTTTAACGAGCGTGAAAAGAACAAGATCGATTGGCAATCTTTCATGTTTAGGGAGTTTGAAAAGAGCTTAAAGAGGACTCCAGGGGGTTCCTTTTTTGTATAACCTTAACGAGTCTGAAAAAGTGATAAAAGTTTACTCAGATACATTCTCATAGATTTACGAGCATGAGAAAGAACAAAGACTATGCTCGACGTTTTTTACTGAAAAAACTTACATAAAAAATGATAAAGTGTTTGATCCGTGACAAAATATCCAGTTGCCCGACCTTTATCCTGTAGCACATACACTTTGAAACATTCATTAGGGTCAACATTGATATAAATAGGTGAAAAATAACTTGATATAGATCAAAAGGTGGTAAAAATATGTTTAAATAGCTCAAAATCTAAATCATTTTTACCATTTCATTGTAATTCACCAAAAATAGTGTTAAAACCCCTTTTTTTACCTGATTTTTCAAACGAAAATTGCAGCGTGATTTGTGGACGATTATTCGATCGGGCTCCGTGAGGTTGGTGCCTTCCCTCTCCTCTTTCTTTTCATAACAATTTTTTTCAATTTTATAGTGATTTTTTGGTTGTTTGGACAATTTCTCAAAGGGGAAATGCGCCCTCAAATCGTCATGGGCTCCTTCTATCGGGAATTGTGTCGATCTTGATCAACACAGAGGTTAATGGAACTAAGTGTGATTATGTCGCACTGTATTCAACCTTCAGGCTGCGTCGAACGCAACTTAAAATCAAAAAATAAAAAATGAACCAGTGAAGCCGTCAATTTTGGATTTTTAAGAAACTAACTCATGCTTAAATGTCCTTTTGCATATTTTCCACGGTTCACGATGTTGGAATGGAGGGAGAGGGAACACGAAGAGGAAGTTATCATTGCAAGGAATGATCCCAACACAAATATGGCATTCTAGGGGTGCGAGTTGCTCAAATTCTTCAATGTGCAGGGCATGAGGTCTCAATTAGCTTTATTAGAGCACTTGGTCCGGATGTGGGATGTAAATGAGCAAGTTTTCCATGTTGGGGTGCATACTCTCACTTTGGAGATTGAAGATATCTATTTTTTGACCGGTTTGTCTCGTCGTGGGCCCCAAGTATCATTATCTGGATGCAGGGGTGGAGGTGAACCAATGGACCACTATGTTGCGCAATACTTCTCAGTCGACATGGAGAAACTTAGTGGGAAGATTCTCATTAAGAACGTCCTCGACTTATCTCTTAGGACAATACTCTTTACCATTACCCGTGTTGCAGGGAGTGCAGCTCCACATTGGGCTTTGCAGAACCAACTTCAGTATGACATTGAGTGCATGGAGCCTCATGTATTCAACTGGTGCGAGGGCCTCCTTAAGAACATGAAAAAACAATTGACAAGGTGCAGGAATGGTCAGTTAAAACAGTTTGGGTATGGATCAATTTTGGTGTCTTTTTTCCTTGAAAGGGTCCCACTTTTGCATATTTAAAACGTGGATTGGGGTGTGCCTGCTCCACGAGATCCTCGCATGAGGTGCGTTGATCTGATAGCACGTCATGGTGGTGTTCCAATTATCACTTACGGGCCTACCTTCTTCCAATGGCTGAGAGATCAACTCATTATGATTGAGGATTATGTCTATGCTGGGATCGACTTTCGTGGCGATCCAGATTTAGCATTACCTAAGGGTGCGCATTAGGGTGACATAGGTAAAAAATAATTTTCAATTATATATTGTTTTTAGCATTTTTATTATAATTTTTTTATATTATGTATCTGAGACTAATCAAACGCTTTCAAATGGAGATGTGGCACCTATCAGACCTTCGGGTTCATCTCCAATCTAGAGATGTGGGGAGGCAGATGCAATGGTTGTTCGAGATCGAGCAGTGGCTGAGGAGATCAAGCATAACCTTGAGGGATTGACTCTGGACATCCCTGATATTACCATAGATGAGTTGTCTCGGTGTTTCCAACACCAAATTGTTGGTGTTTCAACATTTGTTGGTCGACTGGTCCGTTGTGTAGCACGGGTAGTAGTTTGCTATCATGAGCAACATCCATGATGCATATATGTATATGAAGCCATGTTCTTTGATATTTTGATCCCGGGACACACTTTTGTAACTTTTTCCAATATAATACAAAAAATTATACCGGCTTACTTGTCTACATGTGTTTGTATTTGGATTTATAAATTGCGCAAATGTCTGTCTAAAACATAATTGGCTAAAGCATTTGTCAATGTATTTAGATATCTAGGAATGTGTTGATATTCAATGTAATCAAAACTCCTTTCCAAGAGGTGAACTCTCAAATATACCTGTAATAATGTAGGACTTGTGATGGAATAGATGTTGCTCAATTACAGCACCACAAGTTGAGAATCGAGTCGTACAATCAAATGATGGATGCCAAGTGAAATGGCGTCAGTTAATAATTCAATGACCGCACTATATTCCACAATGTTATTAGTTGCACGACCTAGGAAAATACCATGTAGACTTATCAACTCATCCGTAGGTGCATAGATTGCCCATGCAACAGACACAATATTTTGAGTACTGGGACTAGCACCATCAACAAAGCCAATATAAGGTAGTGAGAATGTCGACCTCTGGAAACCAAGCACAAGGCAAGGTAATCAGTTGGAGGGAAGAAATGAAAACGACAAAAAGCACACTAGAATATGATACATTAAAGTACAAAGCACTCATGCAAAACATTTTAGCATAGTACTTCTTTAGGTAAAGCCCATTTCTGGGTTCACCCAAAGGAATTCGATCGTAATCAACCAGCTCGTAAGCGCCTTTCTCTAATATGTGTTTAACGATATAAGGACCATGCCACATGGGCTCGAATTTACCTTCCCTCAACAAGTCACGATCTTGGTCATAAAGGAGGACCAAATCGCCTTAAGAACAAACATGAGGTTTAACATGTTTGTCGTATTGAGACTTAACGTGTTTCTTTTGGGTTTCTATTACTAACTCAACATCACAACGAGTCTCATCTAATTGCATTAAATACACCAAATGTTCTTCCTCGACTGTGGTGTTGGGGAGAAGTTTGACAGCTGGCTTCAGAGACAAAATTTCACATTCAATCGACAAGACAACTTTGATACCATACATTAATTGGAAAGGCATGAAACCCGTAGCAGATTTAACTGACCTCTGATAGGCCCATAATGCCAAAAAAAATATTGTATTCCAACTTGACTTATGAATTACTACCATCCGTCGAAGCATAGTGGTCAAAACTTTATTGATCGCTTCAACTTGGCCATTGGCCTGCGGATAATAAGGGGTTGAGTTTTCATGTCGTAAACCCAACTTATCAGTTAGATCAGACATCATAAAATTGCGAAAATGGGTTCCATGGTCGGTAACGATGGCTTGAGGTACACCAAATCTAGTGATGATATGATTGAATATGAAAAGTGTTGCAGTTTTCCAAGTGTTATCGAATGTAGGCATCGCCTCAGCCCACTTAGTGAAATAATCCACAGCTGCAATGATGTATCCATGTCCCCCGTCCAAGTGAGGGTTACATGTCATGAAGTCAATGCCCCATTTAGAAAATGGACCAACAAAAACCACAGGATAGAGAGGAGCAGGATGAGATCAAATCTTATTATTGTAGGTTGGACAAGCATGGCATTTCTGAACTGCGATAATGCAATCCTTGAAAAGTGAAGGCTGGAAATAACCAACTCATCAAATCTTTTGGGCAGTGGCATACCCAGACATATGACTGCCACATGCTCCATAATGACAGTCATTTAGTGCTTTCTCGGCTTCATCATAGGTCAAACATCGTCGAAACACTAAGTCAATACCACGATGGTAAAGGGTATCACCAATAATAATATATTGGCGGGCTTGATACCGAATACGATGACGATCCACACGAGATACATCAGGCTGAAAATTTTGGGTTTGGAGATAAATGATGATGTCTACATACCATATATCTCCTAAACTGATCAGAAAGAGAGATTCATCAGGAAAAGAATCTTCTGCCACATTTTTTGTATCGACGAAGGGAAGGTCACATATTAACTCATCGAAGACCAAATATTTCTTTGACTTGGATTTTTCAAAATCCAAATCAAACTCCTGGAGAATCACAATCCATTTGGAGTATTTTCCCCCGAGGAATTGTCTTGTAAGAATATGTTGCATAGGTTTGCAATCATAAATAATCATGGTCTTGCGCGATAAAATATAGTGACGAAAACTCTAGACAACTTGAACAACTTCCACTGCCAATTTCTCCACATGCATGTATTTGATTTCGGTGGATGTAAAACTCCGACTCAAATAGTAAATGACATGTTCGTCTTTCAAATCATCCTCTTGGACCATAACCATAGATATGGTGTGATCCGAAGAAGCCAGATATAGGAAGTAATCTCGACTGTAATCTGGGGGATATAATAGTGGTGTGCGGGTTAATGCAAGTTTCAAAGCGTCAAATGATTTGTTAGCAGTGTCGTCCCACACAAAATCATGACTCTTCTTAAGAAGTCGAGTGAAACCTTTCGTAAGTTCGGTGTAATTAGGAATGAATCGTCGTAGAAAGTTTGTCTTCCCTTGCAAACTTTGGATTTTGCATAAGGTAGAAGGAGAAGGCAAATTGATGATTGATTCAACCTTCGATGGATCAACTCTTATCCCATGCGTGGAAACAATAAATCCTAGAAGTCGCCCTGACTCCACACAAAAAACACATTTATGCGGATTTAATTGTATATGATAATACCGATACCGGGGGAAAATAGATCTTAAGTGCGTTGGGTGATCGTGAAGACGCATGGAATGCACCAGTAAATCATCAAGATATGGTTGCACAATATGCTTGATATCATGAAAAGCGTAAGACATGGCTCTTTGAAAAGTCGTGCCAATGTTCTTGAGACCAAAAGGGAGTTTACGATATGCGAAGGTAACCCAAGGACAAATAAAGGTGGTTTTGTGCTAATTTGCGGGTAAAATATTTATCTGATTATAGCCAGAAAAACCATCCATTAGAGAGAATATTTCGCTTCCGATGCAGTCATCAACAATTTGATCGACAAAAGGGGTTGGATAGTTATATTTAGGGCAAGACCTATTAATATCCCTATAATCAAGGCACACACAGATCGTTCCTTGTTTTTTCATGACTGGGACAAGATTGGAAACCCAATTAGTCAGTGCTACAGGGTAGATAAAATCAGCTTTAAGAAGTTTTTCAACTTCAATATTGATCGTGGTGGATTTTCATGGATAAACTGGGCAAAGTCGTTGTCGAATAGGCTTAGCGTCAGGATATGTCTTGATCTCATGTATAACGATATCTAGGTCAATTCCAGGCATTTCTTCATAACTCCAAGCAAATACATCACATAATTCTTGTGTTAGCACTTGGTAAATTTCCTAGAGGTTGAAAAAGAAGAAATCTACTAAGGTAACCTTATCCAACCACTTTCAAAGCTGGGATCTATCCCTTCCAGCTTCAGAGAGGGATCTCTCTATATGATTTAGCTTTGTTTTAATTTCAGAAATTAGGCTAGTTAAAGGAACTGTAGGTTTTGTTGTAAAAGGGTTTTGAAGTTGGTTGAGACAAACTGCACATCCATTGGGCTATGGGGTCTGCATTTAATCAAATCTGAGATACAACCAGAAACACCAAAGAAAACCTTCACAGAGCGAGATAACACCCTCACTGGATCTTTAGTAATTAAAATGATGGACATAAGAAAAGATAAGGAAAATAACTTCAATTAACAAGCAGTTAAGAATTTCTTAATTGAAGGTATTAGAAGATAAACATTTAAATATTTAGAATCGGAAACAGGGTATCAAAGATAAATCCTGCAACGTAATGCTACTCATAAAGATTAGATTCAGAAAACAAAATGAATACAGAGAAAGAAAAACAATTTAACTGAGGAAATCACATCACCAGTGAACATGCGCAAGAATCCTGTAAAGTGCCTCTTCTTTATTAATGGTAGATCTCTTCAAAAATAGTACAGCTTGATAGCAATAGGGTGTGCCAATCAACAAGCCTCAATACTTCGAGAGTTGAAGTATTTATAATACAAATTACAAACGTTCCTGTCATAACTGATCAGGACGTGCTCATGCTATTTTTAGTCTAACTAACTTAACTAATCAAAACTGCTTGATGACTCATTACAACTGCATGCGGGAATTTCTAGGGTAGGCCGTTGGCGAGATGCCTTTGCAATATCTTATGACTGGACAGGTGACTAGATCGGGGCAGCTCATCTGTTAATCTAGTAGATCACATAGCTCCTCCCATCTGATATGACCTGGCACTGTGACTTTAAGCAATCTCTGATAGACTTCATCCATGTCTGTATATTTAGCAAATGTAGGCTTGATGATGAATATGTGTTTAATCTCATGTTGGATACTAATATCCAACTGCAAGGCATCCATGAATGCTTTTTCTGTAATGCTTCCCTGTATACCAGCAAACTTGGAATTGTCCTTAGACACTTCAGTCAACCTTTTCTTGTAATCAGGGAGTGTCATTAATTTTCCATTAATGACCTTCAGACCAGGCAGGCCCTTCCTTTGAAGAGCATCTATCTTGTTGAAAAACTTCTGCACTCCTTGATCCATAACTTGAATTTTCTCCTCAAGCTGAAGTGTGAGGCCCCTTTTGGTTAGAACCCTTTTGACTTCAAGTATAGTTTATGTCCTGTCCTCAATCTTTAATTCTTCAAGTTCCTCTCTGGTCTTTGAATTCAGGAACCTTATGATTTCATTCGCTTGGGCTGGCATGTCTCCCAGCGCCATTCTGATTTTCTCCACTGCCTGCTTGCTCCTCTCGAGCAAATCATTTTGTTCAAACATGATTTGAACCATTGGCCAGATTTCATTTATAGACTTGGAAATATCAGTCCACACAATCTCTTTCACCTCTGCCAAAGTTTTCCCTGCCATTGTCTGTTTCTGGAGCTGCTGTAACTCCTTCTTGATTTGATCATTCACTTGTTTCTCTTTGGACAGACTAGCCTGGAAAGAAGTCTTTAGCTCTTGGAGATTCTCCACTTATTTTTTAAGCCTGCCGATTTCTGATTCTTGCAGGTTCATTCTCTCCATAGACTTGGCCAGGTCTGTTGTTCCCTCTGGTAGTGGCACTGATGTGGCAGATGGAACAGCTGTCACTATTGTTGTGCTCAATCCTGCAATTGGGATAGCACTCAATGGAATGCCTTCCATTGTCTTTGCTTGCTCTTTCTCTTTCAGCAGTCTTTCCATCTCAGCCTCCATTTCCTTTAGCTGAGCATTCTGCTCCATGGGTAACTTTAACATCTCATCCTTTTCCCCTTCCTTTTCAGCTATCTCCTTTGCCTGTGGGTCTTCTGTTGGAGGGAGCTTTAGCTGTTTTCTTAAAGACGCGATGTCAGCGTTTTTCTTTTTTATCATCTCTTCGGCAGCCTTGACGTTCGCAGGGTCGTAACCGATTTTGAGGACCAGCTCCTCTAGTGTCTTGATTTTGTTGTCTTTTGCGAAAGATGATATTTTCTCCAGCTTCAGTTGGGTCTGGGCATTGCTCAGAGCTACCCGAAATTTTGATGCGGAAGCTGTAGCGTGGGCCAAAGTGTGGAAAACCATCTCACCAGTTTGCTTGTGCAGATCCATCTGATC
>SNQJ01S0059233.1:13801-42825 GCA_010110895.2 Picea sitchensis | reverse complement strand
TAGACAGTCTGGTCAAATTTATTCACTAGTTCTAACCTAGGGGCTATCTGACCAGGATTAGATGGTCTGATCAGATGCATTCACTAACCTATCAACATTGAAAATTTAAAAGGACTTGATCATGCTTGAAAGGTATGACCAAGACACTGTCATTGCATGGGGCTTTTGCTTCAATTCTTTTTGCCCTCTTTTCTTTTTCTTTTCTTTTTCTTTTCTTTTTCTCTTTGCAAAATGAAAAACAATTTCCAATAAGAACACCAGATACAGATAATATCCATAATATCCAAGTCATAAGTTGATTCCCATAATTTATGGGGTGATAACATCTTGGAAAAGGGCCTTGTAAGTTTGAATCTCATCGGGAGAAGATGACGCACCTATGTAAACATTTTCCACAATTCCAAGTTTGATCAAAATATCCATAGGTATAATTGGTGATATATTTCCCAAGTTTCCTTCATACAAAACATCATGTGTTGGTTCGAAAACTGGAGGGAGATTAATGACCGTTGACGTATTCAAAATTCGTTGGCAACTCTAGATAGTATCGGGTTCAAGGAAGAGGATAGAACGATGATGTCCATCGTCCCATGGTGTGTCTTCCATAGACATAACTTCCATGATCATTTCATTAGTTTGAAAAGTAGTATTAAATGGATTAGGAGACGTATCAAATGGAGAGTGAGAAGAAGGAGAGGTTGATTGAATAGCGTGATAGGCTAATTTGACCGGACTTAGTGGAATTTGGTCGCCATAACGATGACATTCTTCCGAGCTACATACTATCCAAGGGTCATCTGACTCAGGAGTTTCACCAACACTGATTGAAATCATATTGATAGAAGCGACGAGAGAAGGAACATCGAGCGATGGAATGGGGAAAGTTCCTATTAATGTTGAATCTTTCAAAATCCCGCACCGACATTCGCGTAACCGGCAGGTGTTTTTCCTATGAAAGGAACATTACTAGTGCGTGAATCAGAACTAAAAAACATGAGTTGATCTATTGTAACAACTTTATCTTGGTGAGGGAAACTATCACACGGAAAAGAGTAGAGACAACTGCTCGCATAGCGTCAATCCAGCTACGGCCAAGTAAGCGGTTGTAATTGAGAGGTGCATCGAACACTTCGACCTCAACAATAACCAATTTTCCTTCTAACGCAATAGACAAAACAAGAAGTACACCATAAGGTTTATACCATGTACCATTGAAATATTTTAATGTGTTATGTGACTCAGTAGGGGCAGGAGAGCCAATGGCTTTCCAACAAGTGATGGACATTACACAAGTTGAAGCCCCTTCATCAACAACTATTTGACAAATATTCTTTGTTTCCACAATTACTTGTATTTGAAAATCTAACTGATGAGGGAGCCTTGGGATGTAATCTTCCAAGTCATAGATTATCAAATTTGTATCAATGGGATCGATTCCACCAATATCCTTTAACATTGTCTTTCATTGAGTAGGACAACTTTGAAGGACTTCGAGGGCCGACATTGTAGATGGTGCCTGTGCAAGATGTTCTACAATACTGAAGTTTTGAGTTGCACGTGCATGTGGATTGAATGACGACTTACGAATGACACCTTTGGGAGGCAGATGGATTACTATATCAGGATTAGTTCGTTCGAGATGAAGAGGACCATTGGGAGGCAGAGTCGATGCAGGGGGTTGATCGTCAACCTTCTCTTTAGTAGGAGAATAATCTTTGGTTTGAGTAGCGACTGCAACATCATCTTTCTTGAAAGTAGTACACATAAGCACATAAGAGCTGGTAGAGAGAGAAGTATGGTCGTGAATAACCCATTGGGACTGTTGTTGAGAAGGAAAATGTTGTGACAAAATGGCAAGCGTAGGAGGAGTCTCGGTTCCCTGGAGGAATCGAGTAACATATGCACGTCTCAGACAATCTTTCGTGTAATGGTCATTGCCACAAATAAGACAAGGATAACGAGGCTTTCTCTTTTCTTTATCATCAGTAGGTTGAGCTTTTGGTTTATCTTGTTGTTGATTATTACTTTTATCCTGCTTATTCTTACCCTTCCCTTTCTTCTTATTTTGAGATTTTCCGGTAGTCGTATGCTGTACTGTATTTACCTCAGATGTTGTACCGGGAGAGGCAGCATGAGGAGTAGCATTTTGTACATTGGTAGAAGTAGGTTTGGGATTGGAATGATTGGACGGTTGTTTCTGAGGTTCTGTATGAAAAGTTCCAATCACACCATAAATAACATGAGATGCTACCATAAGCGTTGGGATTGGATTTGTAGATGGGCGAGGAGCATCAGGGATCAGATCATACAATGTACCAGTTTGAGAATAAACGAGATCCAAATATTGGGCACAATTGATCGCCTGTTCTTCAGTGACAACACCCCCCGTGGCAACATAACGAGCTATAGGTCCGATTAGTGCTTTTGTGAACCACTCAGCCAACAATTGATCAGGAAGAGGAACTTTTATTAATCATTTGTCTCCTCCTCCACTCATGAATATGCTCTGAGATGTGGGTAGAAGAGGATTGTTTAAATGAACTTAAAATTTTCGTTTGTGTCTCATACCGTATCGACAGTTGGTAATGTGTTAGAAAATCCATGGCTAAGGTATTGAAATCACTAAAGAAACCTCTCGGCAATTTGATGTACCATTTGGCCACCAAACCCGTAAGAGTGCGTTGGAAAAGACGTAGTCGTATGGAGTTATCCATCAATGAGTTGGATGAACACCAAAGATGAAAAGTCATAACATGATTGTTTGGATCTTCTCCCAGTCAACCATCAAATTTTGGAATATTTGACAGTAATTTGGCAGGTATAACTGGCCAAAGAGGAGAATGTAATATAGGATCATTCGGAATTCTAGACAATTCCAGTAAATCCAAAATAGCCAAAAATGGCAATTGTCTGTTAACTTGAGGAAACTGATAACTTTGGGGAGGTAATCTCATAGGTATACCGGTAGGACCATAGGTTGTTTGTAAAAGCGGATTATAGTTATATGGTCCAGTCAAATTCGATAGAGGAGGATTCTGAGGAAAGTAACCAACATTAATGTGTTGATTCAACATGCCACCTTGGAAAGGGACATTGGATTGAAAGGTTTGACCCCAGGTAGGGTTTACAGCTCCTGGAAATGGCTACTTGGGATAAGAGGGTACAATTTGATCCATTCCCCCTCCTAAAGAGTCTGCTAGAGTAGCTTTCTCCCCAGGCAGTTGTTGATTTCCTTGAAAAGGAAAATTCCAAGGTTGGGCTTGTGATCCAACCATAGATTATCCGTAAATTGAATTGTGTCCCCCAACTTGGGGTTGACCCCAGTTGAGTATCCTCTAACAGGAAGTTGAAAACCAGAAGTAACAAGATGGCTTGTTCCTCCAAGGATCTTTGAGCTACTTGGTCCAGGAAGATTAGATCCCCCAAGTGGTACAGGAAGACTTGGTCCTCTAGATGGACCCTAGGTAGAGTTAGCAATAAAACCACTAAGAGCATTATACCCAGGTGCAACAAAAAGACTAGATCCTCTAGATGGACCCTGGGTAGTATTAGCAATAAGACTACTAAGAGAATTATACCTAGGTGGAAGTGACGGATTCGGTCTAGATGAAAGTGGTGTTCCCAATAGGAGCTTGAGTTGTTACCAAACTTCCAGTATAAAAAGGTGTAACTTGCATAACTATTGTAGAACTAGTGAACTGGCTAGGAAGAACAATATGTGTTCCAACCAACACCTGGTCTGAAATAATATCAATATTACTTGTCGTGCCAGGAAAATTATTTGGAGCCACTGTATAAGCAATAGAAGTAACATGTATGTGCGGCGATGTAGGTTGATTTGGACTCATACCCAATTTATCAAAAATATCACACCCTGAGGAAGTTCTCCACAAAGAATGGACTGGGATTGAACTGGGATTAAAAATTCCAGAAGATTGAACATGGGTTCTAAATCCTTCACTAGGATTGGATTGTTGATCCATGCTGGATTCTTCAACAATAACGTCTCCAGAAGAGTTTACTCTGACCATAATAGGATCATGGGGAATAGTTAATAGTGGGTTCACATGAATTGATGAGCCTTGTAAACTTGTAGTTGGTCCTCCCAAATATTCGATCAACAGAGTAGAACACCTGATGTCAGAGGATTCGTCTTCGTTGACAACTCCTTCAGGGAAACGACCCTCTAGTGAATTAGGAGGCAAGGGTGTGTATTCTTCCATAGGAAACCCTTGCATCCTACGTGAACGACGAGGTCCAATGTTAGCCTCCCGAAAAATAAAATAAAAAATTTATGACCAACTAGAGAAAACAAACAATATTCACTAATAAAATCTAGATAGGAAGCATACAAACAAACCTTCTTATATCAAAATCACTAGTTGGTGATGAAATCCAACATCTCGAGATTAAGACAAAAAGGGGCTGGGATAGAGCGGGTGGAAACGTTACGTTGACGACCTGCTTAACAGACTTACACCATGGTGCAAGCTCCCACAAATAATCATGGGTATACCCTCCAAGGAGCCAGAATGAGTTTAGCCAACTTCAATTCCAGGTATCATGAAGACTTTCCCCTTCACAGTCACCTCGAGTAAAGTCCCTAAGGATGTAGGCTACTAAGGTTACCAATTATGACAATGATGCCTGGGGAAACAGTCGACAGTCCGATATACATGCAAGGGCAGGGTAACTGAGCCTGAAATTTCCTCGAGAAGGCTCGCATATGGTTTTCTTCTCAAGTGACCCCCAATAATACATGCATTCACTACACTAGGACCAACAAAGCAAGGTTAGTAATTATGTTGGCCTTAATGCGACCTCGTGATGGACCCTCATGTTAGAAGGGCTTCCCAGGACAAAATGTAGCAAGTGGATTTAACTGTCCCTAATCACAAGATTATATTGTTTGTTTCGATGCTTTGGAGATTATTCCTCACAGCCTATTCCAAAGCTCTATGTCCTAGCTAATGTTGGTGTGCAAGAGCCCTAGAAAATAAAAGTTACTAGATAAATTTTAAAATTACGCTTAATTTTAATGGTTGTTGTTTTAATCAAAAAAGAAAGTGGAGATGAAACTGATGAAGTGCTTGACCTTGACTCAAAAATATGCAAAGAGAGATGAGATGCAAATGTTTTTGTTCCATGAACTCTAATTACATAAGAGAGAAGGTTTTCTTTTTACCAAAAAACAACAAATTGCAAGATAACAATTCCTTTAAACTTTGAACAATCTTAATATCAAACAATCAAAGCAATAAAATTTTCCAATTTCTCTTTTAAACAAAAACTAGAATGCAAAAATGTTTCTTTGTGAATACTACAAAAAAAAGATAATTTTTCAATTCTTTTTCTTCTTAATAAAATGCAAAGATATGAACAATAAGAAAGAAAAATCTTTTCAAGAAAATGAATGCATTCACAACGCAATTTCCAAACTTAATTCACAATAAAACCAAAAGTGCAAAAGCAAGAAAACTTGTTTGTTTAATTAATGAAATCGAAGTTTGTTTTCTAATTAACAAAAATAAAAATAAAAAAACTCAGGAAAAATCATTAATAACTTGACTGACAAGCACTCAAGAATGAAACCCAAAGATTATATCCTGTAGCAACAAGTGAAAGACATATCTGGAAGCTTATGATAAAGACTTTCAAAACTTGAAAAATGATCAAGATCAACTAAAAATTGTAAAGTAGGTTGTTAACAATCATCCAACAGAGCCAAAAATTCACCCCAAGAAATTATAACGAATCTGGGCAAAGAAAAAAATTATCACCTAAAATTTTCTCACAATCGTCGCAGGTCACAGTGTCACACAGTGTGTCTTTTAGGTATCGACACAGGCAAAACAAAGATACAGTGTGTTGATGTCGCACTGTTTCTCACAGTAGGGTGCGTCAAAGAATAAAACTTAGGAAAAAATAAAAAGATGACAAGGTTTTTTGAGTGAACTTTCAAGACCTGAGAGTCAACTTGGATCACCTAGTGACTCAGAGAATGAAAAATCAACAAAAACAGCCAAGTCAAAAGCAAGAAAGAAGCAAAGACCAAAAGAGGATGCTCCCCAGTATGGTCGCCAATTTTGTTACTGGACGAATTGGTAAGTGTCGACACAAACTAATCTCCCTAACTTCAACAAGCAATTAGACCAAAACATGACAGAATACAAACTTTTTTTTACGTTTCCATTGTAATGTATACTATCTTAATGAGGGATAAACGACATACCATTTAAATGTTGTTTGATCCTTTCTAGCGTCGTCCTTGCTCCATCTCAGGGATTGTCGGATGTTGAACATGTTGAGAGACACAAACCAACATAGATAAAGCAACGATATATATTCTAATGGAACCTATGCATAAGATCAAGGAGTTATGCAATAAAAATAGAGACACTTTTATAAGAAAGAAATGTATTACTATATTATATTGATGAAAGTGGAGAATACAACCTATGCCTTGATGTTGCAAGGTCCCTTCTGATGGCCCTTTGCCTCAACATACACACTTCTTTCTCCAATGATTTTGATGAAGACCACACACAACCATACTTGGAAAGCTAAAGTAAAGCTATCACAAGCACAATCTTCAGCATAATTCATTACACATAAGCTAGACAAACTTTTCTCATGAGAGATCCCTCCTTATATAGAGTGAAGGGTAAAGGATGAAGCGATTAGGATGATCCCACAAAATCAGAAAAGTGAGTGATATCACAACCAATCAGAGGCCACCTCATCCTTTCGAAATTCTATCCTAGAACCTTCGAGAAATTTCTCGTTTTTCCTTTGTACAAATAACATTGCACCCTTAATACTGAGCAATCTACGACAATGTCGCAGGCCACTATGGTGCAACCTGCATCGATCCTAGATCATCTCACCCTTAACACTGAGCAAGGTGCAACGATCCTTCTTTACAAGGTTTTTCACTAAGGAAAAGACAATTCCATTTCTCTGGGAAAGTTTTATTTCTTCAACATTCTTCAGGGAATAGGGAAAATGATCTTTCTTCTAATATGAGATACACATATTATCAGTGGTCACGAGGGTGACTAAAATAATGTGTAACACTGACAGAGATACAAAATTTACTTCAAATTTTTGGAAATCTTTGTTTGTTGGTTTCGAAATAAAACTGTTATTTAGTACAGCCTATCACCCTCAAACTGATGGACAGACAGAGCAGGTAAACCCAGTATTGGAGGACATGTTAAGGATGCATGTAATGCATCATCCTAAGAAGTGGGAAGACAACCTACCACTGGTAGAGTTTTCCTACAACAATGGCTATCAAGAGTCGTTAACAATGAGCCCTTTTGAAGCCCTCTATGGAAGGCAATGCAATATTCCAATCAGCTCGAATAACCCAGTGGACAGAATCACAATCGGGCCAGGAATTCTAAAGGAAATGGAACAACAAGTAATTTGGATTAGAAAGAATCTGAAAATATCCTAGGATAGACAGAAGAACTATGCAGACAGAGAAATAAATCCTAGAGAATTCAAATCAGGGGATCATCTGTATCTCCGAGATAGACCCAGGAAAAATCTCTTTAAGGATGGGAGCTTCTGCCAAGCTAGCACCTCGGTATTGTGGATCCTTTGAAATTTTGGATAGAGTGGGACCTGTAGCCTATAGGCTAGCACTCCCTCCCATGGAGAAGGCACATGATGTTTTCATGTTTCGTTATTAAAGAAATATGTACATGATTCTAATCATATTATTGACTAGTATGTGATTCAGGTGGAACCAAAGGGAGAATTCCTTCCAAAACCTCAATGCATAATAGACATGAAGGAGACCCTACTCAGGAAAAGAACCATTGCACATGTCAAGGTGCAGTGGAAACACTTTGTCCCAAATGACGCCACATGGGAAATGGAGGATGCCATGAGACATGGATATCCATTTTTGTTTACTTTTGTACATACATATCACATTGGTAGATAGAACATCGAGGACGATGTTCCTTTAAGGGGAGGGGATTGTAACACCCATGTTTCCCTAGTCTGTAAATATAACTATAACTGGCCAAGAGACTATGGCAGACTAGATATGTGTGAATGTCTGATTTGATGAACCTTTGTATAAAAGGTCAATGTATGTATTTTTTGTTATTAATAGAAAATGGATAAGTGTTGCATAACTGCCAAAAGGGGGGTTTGCCAAGAGAGACCATGGATGTTATGAGATAGATGGTGAGGGGAACAATAAATGTTTGAGATTACCCCTACCAAACCAATACATTACTTGATTAAATGATTTAGAACAGTCCTCTGACCTAGATATGAATTACCAATTAGAGTGGTGATCCGAAATTGATCTTTAAAGACTTGGCTAAGTTTAAAGCATGTTTTCATTTACCAATTAGGAATTAATGAAAGAAGAAGAACTTAATGAGATATTATAGAAGCCACAGTAAATAAATAATGATCAAAATGTAAGCACAAAGAACAACAAACCACAAAAACAAAGTTGTTAACGGAGTTCAACAAGATTGCCTACGTCTTTGTGCCTTTGTCTCAATGGGTGAGGCTTTTTTATTTCTCTTCAATGCTTCAAAAGTACATCAGAAAAATGTCAAAAGGATCCAACACAACTGACAGCACTGAAAACGATTGAGCGTAGCTCCCGGAATTGGCCCGCAAAGTTCCTCTCCTCAATGGCTTCCCTGCATAAAAATGGCTTTGGCTTCCAAAATCTTCAACAATTCTCTTGTTTTTTACCTCTCTCATGCTGCTAAGAACCCCTGGTTTATATAGATTTGGAGTTGGTATCATCCTCCCAACTTCCTCCCAAGAGATGGCCTCAAATCGGGCTCCAGATCCCCGAATAATGGTTAAAATCCGTTAAATACAGCTGAAAATAACCAAAAAAATCATATTATATCGTCAAAAAGCCCAAAATTGGCAAAAATGTAGGCACAACCCCCTTCTCTCGAGCTCTTGGCCATATGGACGCTGCCATATGGCCTCGAGTTGGGTTGGCGCCCTGGTCTTTGATGCGTTGGTCATATGGCATGGCCCATGTGCTCTAGTCCTTAGCTTTGTGCCCCTCCTATTGGCTTTAGCCCCGGGTTCCTAGCTTCTGTTCATGGGCTAAGTGCCATGTGTTAAGCGTTGGCCCCCTCGTCAACCGGGGCTCGCCCTTAATCTGCTAAACATTCAATTTAAAACCATATTCGACCATTTATGGTTAATTTCTAATGTGTAGCCTGGGTGGTTAGCATGTGGTATGTGGTTCCTTGGCGTGAGCGGAGGTCACAGGTTCGAAACTTGCGAAGTGCCAACAAATTTTTTGCCTTAGCCAACATTGGCAAAATCTGGGGTGCCACGTGGCACCCTCTGATTGGGCCATGTGTCGCCCCGTGATTCTTCCGTACGATACAATCATCGTATAGTCAGTGCACAGTCAACATGCACAATCAACAGCCACGTCATCGCTGTACAACCCAATCACCTGTCCAATCAACATCCCAGTCACCCTACCACATCAACATCCGTACAACCCAGTCACCCTGCCACGTCAGCTTCCGTACAGCCCAGTCACTCTACCACATCAACATCCGTACAACCACCTGTCGTCCATACTGCCATGTGTCAGCCTGTCATTAGGCCACGTCATGTATGAATTGCCACATGTCATCCGTACACTGCCACGTGTCACTTCTGTACCGGTCCAACTCAGCCCAAAAATGCCAAAATTGAGTGACACGTGTCACCTCCTGGTGTTGCCATGTGTCCTTGTTGACATCATCATGACATCATGCTGCCATCACCTGTCATATTGTTAATGTCAGCAGTACAGCCTGTTGACTTTGATCAGTTTGACTTTTTGTTTGTTTGGGAAATCAGTCAGAACGCGATATCTTTCGCATACGATGTCCATTTGTGAAAAAATATATATGGCCGGAATCAACGCAACGAACCGGACGCAATGGAGTTGGTTTCATCTAATTCCTAGAACTTTGATTTTTAGGCATTCCTAGATCCATTTTGGATCATGTCTCCCCACTAAGACCTTTTGGTCCTCCAAAAGGGTATTAACCAGTCATCAAGTGCGGGATAGGCCACCCCACTTGTTCTTTGTCTTTAAACTTTGTCCTGTGCACATGTATCATCAAGAGCAATTGCAAAACAACCATGACAACTGAGAGCATATTGTTAGCCACTTGTACTATTTCATATCTTACTGAAGCCACTACCATCCATGTTGAAAACATTAGCAGCGATAACATCAGAAATATTACTGCGAATGAGCTAATATATTTTAAGTACTTGTACGACATTAGCTTATATTGAAGCAAAGTATGATTGAAATTCTATTCTACAACCATCTCATGTTCATGCTTAAGATCAATTGTTTTACTTGGCACAATTATAAGTTTGTTCCTTGCTTAAGTTGCCTTCCTTAATTGTTCCATTGTTTGTAGAGATTGATTTGCTTTTAAGGGATGATCATGTACAACATATTCATTGTCTTCTTTAGTTAAGTGATATTGATTATGTTCCCTGTAGAATATTTCTTTGCGATCATACAAATAAGGGTTGCCTAAGACCATTCCAGATTCATTGAGTGGCACCACATCACACGTTGCCTCATCCACAAACTTTGATGAAATTGCAAACTTTAAAGTGCATTGTTTTGTTATGTGCAATTTATGATTATTGCTTATCCATTTAAGTGAGTAAGGTTTATGATGCATCTTAGTGTTTAATCCCAATTGTTAAACCACTTCCTCTGAAATCAAGTTAGATTGAGATCCATTATCTATCAATATATCGATCTTGGTATGTTTCATTATCACCCTTATGTGAAACAATTTGCATCTCGAATCATATCCTTCACCAATTTTACATGTCAAACCAACTACTGTGATTTTAGTCCCATCACCTGAATCATATCCCAAGTTTGTTGGTCATGTTGTTGTTGCAACTGTTTGCCTCCCTTTCCTTTCTTTGAACCATTTTAGTCTCTTCTCTATGTGCAATTACCAATAATGGTCATCATTGTGCCCTTCTTTCTTGCAATGCTTGCAAGAGAGCTCATCTTCCTTCCTTGTCGTTGAATTTGCTTTCTTTCCATTCCCCTTCCTTTTGTCCTCTTTCCTTGAAGACGATTCCCCTGATACACCAACTCTTGTTTTCCCTGCTTCAATCTACATTGTTTGAACAGAAACCTCATCAAGATTAGTAGGTCCAAACCTAAATACAATGTTATGAATATGTGCAGGTAAACCTCCTATATACTTCATAACAGTTTCTTGGACATGTAATGGAATATTCAACATTAATGCCATCCTATGAAATTCATCTGTGTATTCTTGCACTGTTTGTCCCTTTCTTAGTTTAAGACTTTCCCATTCAATTAAATCCTTCTCTTTATAACCCAAAGGATAAAAAAAAATTCTAAGTGCAAAGAAAAAATCTTGCCATGATGGGAATACATTACCAACTTGCTACGTGCCATTTTGCAACTTACTCTGCCACCAGATGAGTGTTGTGCCTGCAAGACGAAGCGATTCCAATTTGATTTGAGTTGTGTCATCCTTGATTTGTTACACACTGCAATAAACTTCCCTCCGTCTGAACCAGTTATCAAGCCTCTCAGCATTGACTTCACCATCATACATGGGTAATTCAAATTTCACATCCAACTTAAGTAAAGGCATATCATGTTTATGTTTATGGGAATGTTTTCTTGCTGTGGATTTGGAACTTGTACTTGAAGAAGAATAAGTTGATGGAGAAGAAGGAGGTTTAGGAGGATCCTCTCCTTCTTCACTTTTGTCTTGTTTAGATTATTCCCCTTGGAAAGGCCTCTTCCGTTCCAAGTAATCCTCATATAAGACCTTTACCATCTCAGACATGGCGAATAAAGTCTTTTGCAATTCTATCTCATTCTGAGACATGCCTTCTTTTGATGCCATCTCCTCAATTTGAGAAGTCCTCTTTCTCGATCCAATCTCAGGATCCCCTTCTACAAGCTTGCCTTCACCACAACTCAACTTTTCCCTGGTAATCATGCAAACTCAAAAACCAACCGTCAACCTGCTCTGATACCACTTGATCTGAAATTGATCTTTAAAGACTTGGCTAAGTTTAAAGCATGTGTTCATTTACCAATTAGGAATTAAAGAAAGAAGAAGAACTTAATGAGATATTATAGCATCCATAGTAAATAAATGCAAATCATAATGTAAGCACAAAGAACAACAAACCACAACAGCAAAGTTGTTAACGGAGTTCGGCAAGATTGGCTACGTCTCTCGGCCTTTGTCTCAATGGGTGAGGCTTTCTTATTTCTCTTCAATGCTTCAAAAGTACATCATTAAAGTGTCAAAAGGATTACAAACTAATCTGGTTGTGTTCTTCTCGACCTCAATAATCCAACACAACTGACGGCACTGAAAATGGTTGAGCGTAGCTCCCAGAATTGGCCTGCAAAGTTCCTCTCCTCAATGGCTTCCCTGCATGAAAATGGCTTTGGCTTCCAAAATCTTCAGCAATTCTCTTGTTATGAACCTCTCTCATGCTTCTAAGAACCCATGGTTTATATAGATTTGGAGTTGGTATCATCCTCCCAACTTCCTTCTAAGATCTGGCCTCAAATCGGGCTCCAGATCCCCCAATAATGGCTAAAATCCATTAAAAACAGTTGAAAATAACCAAAAAAAACATATTATATGGTCAAAAAACTCAAAATTGGCAAAAATGCAGGCGCAACGCCCTTCTCTCGGGCTCTTAGCCATATGGACGCTGTCATATGGCCTCGAGATGGGCTGGCGCGCTGGTCTTTAGCCCTAGTCTTTGATGCACTAGTTGTATGGCATGGCCCATGTGCCCTAGTCCTTAGCTCCATGCCCCTCCTATTGGCTTTAGCCCTGGGTTCCTAGCTCTTGGTCGCGGGTTGGGTGCCATGTGTTAAGCACCGACCAGGGCTAGCCCTTAATCTGCCAAACATTCAATTTAAAACCATATTCGACCATGTATGGTTAAGTTCTAACGTGTAGCCCAGGTGGTTAGTGCGTGGTATGTGGTCCGTTGGCGTGAGCGGAGGTCACGGGTTCGAAACTTGCGAAGTGCCAACAAAATTTTTGCCTTAGCCAACATTGGAAAAATCTGGGGTGCCACATGGCACCCTTTGATTGGACCACGTGTTGCCCCGTGATTTGTTCATATGTTACAGTCATCGTACAATCAGTTGTCACGTCACCGTCGTACAACTAGTCACATGTCCAGTCAACATCCGTACAACCCAACCACCCAACCATGTCAGCATCCCTACAGCCTAGTCACCCACCATCCGTATAGCCACCTGTCGTCCGTACTACCACGTGTCATCCTGTCATTGGACCATGTCATGTATGAACTGCCACGTGTCATTCGTACACTGCCACGTGTCAATTCCATACTAGTCCAACTCAGCTCGGAAACACCAAAATTGAGTGACATGTGTCACCTCCTGGTGATTCCACATGTCCTTGTTGACGTCATCATGGTGACGTCACATGTCGTATTCTTGACGTCAAAAGTACAACCTATTGACTTTGACCAGTTTGACTTTTTGCTTATTTGGGAAATCGGTCAGAACGTGATATCTTTCGCATATGACGTCAATTTGCGAAAAAATATATATGGTCAAAATCAACGCGATGATTCAGACGCAATGGCACTAGTTTCATCTGATTCTGAGAAATTTGATTTTTAGGCCTTCCTGGATCCATTTTGGATCAAGTGGTAGCAGGAGGAGTCCTCCTCAAGAGTTAATGAAGAGATGGGGAAGAGTACCCATCTGTAAGACTTCCAGACCTGACCATGAGCTGGGGATTCAGACCCACGCAACCATGTTGAGAAAGGAAAGAAAGAGGCAATTCGCGGGAGGGAGGCGGAGGAGAAGGATATCTGCGAAGAGATCAGAGTCGAAAGAGCAATCTCAAGAAGAGAAAAGAGCATTTTGCAGCTCTCTGGTTCGAGAAAGAACTGGGAAATAAGCTTGTTCTGGAAGTAAGAAGCGGTTGGCAAGGTATTCGTTACAAGATGATAAATGAGGCTGACAAGTGACAATGGAAGTACTCAGGCAGACCTCCTTGCATGGTACATAGAAAATTGTTTGTTAAGTTTCTGTGGGAGGAGGAGAGAAACCTATGTCCCTAACTATCGTGGAGCAAGAAGAAAGAGTCCCTCTCAGAGCATCATGGTCTAGATTGGGGGTGGCCAATAGTAAATCCATCAAGAGTGGTTGTGCCTATGGGTGGGAGGAAACAACCACCCCTTTCAGCAGTCGCTTCACGAACTCTGGTTTTCTGATAAATATCTTCATACTCTGAGTAATGAAATGGATGTGATGATTGAATATATTTATATGTCTATGACTGAGTTCTATGTTGAAAGGTTAGGTTAGAAATGTGCATTATATCTCTGTGAATTCATCCTTTTAAATGGGAGTATGCTTGACTCAGCTAAGCAACTAAAGAGTAGTAAGGTGTAAGCCTACAATAATGTCAGATTTATTTTTTTATTGAGATGTTTAAATTTTGTCGCCCTCTAAAATCTACCCTCGCGGGAACTCCAAGTTCAAACCATGTGGAAGGAGGACGCCTCCTTCAGATCTTTCACCCGCATGATCGAGGGTTCATGCCCATGTCCTTAACCTATTTACGGCTAAAGGAATTAGTGTGTAGCCTAGAACAGTTCCAAAGGACCCATGCGACCAAGGTCTGGGAACCTTGCGCTAGGCCCAAAAGAAGTTAAGCCTTCTAGCTTCAGAACTCTAGAGTGTTTTGACCCTACCATTTTTAAATCTGTCGAAGGCAACTGATAGTTATAATTACCCACCAGGTTAGCCGACGCCTGGTGGTTTCCTTATCCGGGACAATTAGACTTTCCCACCTTTAAACCTGGATCCACTCAGTTATCGTGAAGTAATGCAAACCACTGATCTGAGAGTATTCGGGAGCCCCCTTGGCCGTAGGATCCACTTCGAGGCAACATTGAAAAAGTCCCACTACATAAGAACAGGGAGGATATATCATCAAAGTCCCCGAACACCAAAGTCATGAAGTAGTGAGAGCCATGGATTTGGAAATCCAGTCGAAAGCACTCTTAGCCGTTAGATCAAACTTAGTGAAGAGGTAGCGCTAAGCACTTTGGCAAAGTCCCACTTCAGGAGAATAGAGGTGGCTTAACACCAAAACTTCTGAACACTGAAGCCACAAAGTGTTAAGATCCATAGATCTAAGGACCTATAACTCTGACCCAGGTGATTGAGGCTATGACCTTGTTCAATTTCTTCAGGCGCTAACCCCTATCGAGGATCGACGGTCATGCTTGAATAGGCATGGAGATCTATGATCAAAGACGATTCTGGAGTCCCAACTAGCACGACGTTTATCTCCTTTCCCGAGTTCCACAATAGAAACTGCTCGCCTGAGGTGGAATCGATGCCAATCGTTGATCCTACAGAATCTACAGATCAACATTCTAGGAGGATTGCGGAGGTTAAACCCATGCTGACCGCTGATCCCGCAATTCCAAATAACATTCTAGGAGGATTATGCAGGTTAAACCCACTCGACAAAGCGAATTTCACCTCCGATTCTTCACAACTTCCCACCATAGATTCATCAGGATGGTAGAAACCCATGAACATTGAAGTTAAAAATTAATGTAAGTCGTAGATTCATGGATCTGAGAGGACACACCTTGACCGTGGGATCTAACAGTTATTGGGAGACATTTGGTGGGAACTTCAGACTTCAAAGCTCCGGGAGGTTTGGAAAGTAGGAGAAGTTAGGAACCCCCGGAGACTGTCAGTCCCATATTGACGTGGCACGTCGATGTCATCAAGGGTGACATGGACCCATGTTCTGTATGCCACGTGTCACCCTGATTTGTGCTTCCCACAAACCCTAAATTCCATTAGAACGCAACACATGTCACCTCCTGACGAGGACACCTGTCACCCCTGGCTTCTGTCACGTGTTGTTCCCCTAGCACATGAATGCTCAACCAAAGGATGGTGGAGTACCCGCAACTTCGAGAGTTCAGAACTCCAGAACGAAGTATGGTTTAAGGTGAGGGAACCTACGAACATTGAAATTATGAAGTGATAGGAGTCCTAGATCTGAGGATGCATCAGGATCTCTCATGACCGTTATATCTAATATCCGAGACATCGGGAGTTCGACACTCCAGAAGGAAGTATGGTTCAAGGCGAGGGAACCTCCAAACGTTGAAGTTACAAAGCGATAGGAGTCGTAGATCTGAGGACCCTTCGGGATCTCCCCTGACCATTGGATCTAGACTGTATTCGACACTTCGACGAAGTCCTACTCAGGGAGACAAGGAGTGTGGAGCGGGTAAACTCCCCGAATGCTAGAGATGCGAATAAACATGAACCGTAGATGTAGATACCCTTCAATATCTCTCCTGACCGTTAGATCTCGGCCATGGTCAGTCCAGCGTTGACCACTATGTGAGCAAGGAGGAAGTCACGCCATGAATTTCCCGAACGCCAAAGTTACGAAGTAACGGAGGCTGTAGATCCAGGGGTTACGTGGACATGTCATGACCATAAGATCGAAGGACTTGGAAGGCGATCAGTCTGGGGTGACGTGGTGTGTTGACGTCAACCAAGGTGATGTGGACACATGAATGATGTGCCATGTGTCAACTGGATTCATATGTTTCGTAAACCCTAAAGGCCCATTAACATGTGACATGTGTCACCCACTAAAGGGGCCATGTGTCATCTTCCCCCCCCCTTGGCATGAGTTCACTTGTTTTATTGACGGGTGGAGTAGTCGTATCCCACCTACCCTCACATATGTGTTTAATACATCACCTCGTGCAAGGAGAACCCTTCGAGAGTCCGAGACTTCGGGACTCCAAAGGTTTGGGGTGCAGTGTCACAGATAAATCGAAAGACCCGAAGGCCGGAGCCACGTGGCAGGATTTCAGGCTCCTTTGGGGGTTCGAGATTTCGGGACTAAGGGGAATGTGCGCACAGAAACAAAAAAAGGGGCGTTTAGAGTCGAACATTGAACTCCCCTCTAGCTTGTGTGTTAAATAAGGAACAAGACCCATAATTGGATTTGATGGTGGATGGACTTCCACCATAGATGTAGAAATCTAGAGATGGTATGAATGAGATGGACCCACGTGGTACTTGACTGATAATGCTTGAAGAGCTTCGGGAGGCAATAACTTGCAATTCCAGAACTCAGATTTCAATATGTTGGCAACCATCAGAAAGCTCGTGGCGGGGAAAAGCCAAGGGAGATCTCAGAATTAGGACTTGAGGTAGTTAAGGAAAACGAAGTTATGATGCCCCGTCCCTTAAAAGAGTATTTAGGGGTTGGGTGTGTTACAAAGATACTACCTTTTTTCACAGGAAATCCAAAGTGAGGCAATGGACAAATCAGGTAAATGAAATAAAAATCCAGACAAGAGAAACAATTCATGATTTTGATAAAATAAAACAACAAGCCACCAATCACTACAACAAGTTGTACTCTTCGGAGGGGGATTTGGATGAGGATCTGAGCAATCACTTTCTTTCTCACATTCCACATTTTGATCTCAAAAGTGGATAATCTCAAGTTAAACAAGCTAATTGAGGAGGAATAAATTTTGCAGGCCATCAATCAATTTCACCCAGACAAAGCCCCAGGACCAGACGGTTTCACCATCCATTTTTTCAAGAGATGTTGGTCCATTATCAAGTATGATTTCATCATAATGTCGCGATGTGTCCAAAAATATAATATGTTAGGAGGAGCTAGAAATTCCTCCTTCCTAGCATTGCTTCCAAAAGAAAAAGGAGCCTCTTCCTTTGATAGATTTAGGCTTATTTCCTTATGTAATGTATCGTATAAAATCACGGCCAAGATTATTGTCAATAGATTGAAACTCTTTCTCAGCACATCAATTCTCCCCAATCAAGGAGGTTTTGTTGCAGGAAGGAAAATATGGGATAGCATCATCTTGGTTCAGGAGGCGATTCATTCCAGTTTCAGGAGGGGAGAACAAGGTATGGTTGTAAAAATTGACATGGCTAATACTTTTGATAGAGTGAATCAATATTTTCTCAAGGCATTGTTGCAGAAATTTGGATTTACCCAGGCCTTTATCTCCTAGGTTGGATCTTGCATTTCTAACCCATGGATTACTCCTTTAATCAATGGAAGGCCTGCCTCTTTCTTTATAGCTTCCAGGGGCCTAAGGCAGGGTTTCCCTCTATCCCCTTTGTTATATGTTCTCATGGTAGAATCACTTAATAGGCATTTGGAATGGGAGTGCTCTAATGGAACAATTCCTAGGATTTGCATATCAAGAGGTGTCAAGAGAATAAATCACTCTCAATTTGCCAATGACACACTTTTGTTAAGTGGAGCATCTAGAGTAATATCAAAGATATTAAAATTGGTCTTGGACAATTTCACTATGGTATCTGGAGGCCTTATCAATAAAAATAAAAGCCAAATCTATGTGTGGAACGTCAAAGCCCATTGCAATTTAGGCATTAACCAAATCCTGGGTTTCCCTATCTCAGATGACTGGAAATCTTTTAAGTATTTGGGGTTACCTATATGCCTGAAATCCCTCTCAAGAGAACATTGGCATATTATTTTGCATAAAATTAGAGAGAAAATGGAAGCATGGGGAGCGTTTTGGCTTAATCATGTTGGATGTTTGGTGCTTGTTAAATCAATGCTTTCCTCTTTGCCTCTCTTTCACTTTTCATCTCTCTTGGCCCCAGTGGGCATTAAAAAGGATCTGGCCCAACTAATTCGTAAATTCCTATGGCAAGGGGGCAAGTCCAATTCTTAAAAAAATCATTTGGTAAATTGGAATATAGTTAAAGCACCTAAAGATCATGGGGGACTTGGTGTTAGAGACCCGGAAATGGTCAATATTGCTCTGGGCTAAAAATTGTTATGGAGAATAATAACGAGAAACAAATAATGGTGGAAATCAGCCATAGTTAAGAAATACTGCTTGGGAAACAGAAAATGTTGTCTTGATACATCCCATGCCTATCAATTTGGGTCCCCCATTTGGAAACTGCTCTGGGCCTCCATATTCTTCCTTCAACAAAATTTATCTTGGGTTCTAGGAAACATAAAATCTATTATGTTATGGAAATACAAGATTATGGGGTCCCCTTCATTAAATAAATTGCCAAATCTTGAAGATCTCAAAAGGTGGTTGTTGGTACAACAAAAATCCACATTGTCTGACATTTCAAAATGGAATGAGGATGGTACCTAGAAGTGTTGGAATCTAGGGGATATTCCCCCTCAAGTTCATAATCAAGCTCAAATCCTGGTAAATGCATTAAGGGGGGTTGTTCCTCTTCATCAAAATACCTCGGATAGTCGTGGGTGGGGACCCACAAGATATTCAGTGAAAAAGGCTATAAATCTCTGCTTGCCAAATCAAGACTACCGGATCAGACTACCTGGTGGAAGAACATTTGTATCTTGGATGGGCTGCCCAAAATTAATTTATTTTTCTGGACTCTTGCGTGTGGAAATATCCTTACAGGAAAGAATCTTATGAAAAGAGGTTTTAAGGGCCCTTATCAATGTGGCCTCTATCAAAGAAAACATGAATCAATACAACATCTCTTTTGGGAATGTGAATTCTCCAATCAAACTTGGTCTATATGTTTCCACGAACTATACCACCAGGTGCGATGGCTAGCTAGTTACAAAACAACCTTGGGAAAGTGGGAAAAATACTATCAGGGAACCTTTCAAGGGAAATAAGTTTTTAAGAGATCGTGGAAAGCCTCCCCCAAATTTGTATGTTGGCATATCTGACTTGCAAGGAACCAATTAATCTTCCAGAATAAAAGGACCTAGCCACACAGTGTAGCAAGTAAGGCAATGGTCCAATTGTTCGAGGTCATGAATTCCAAAAGAGTGAGTTAGGAGGATCAGACTTCCTGGAGTACACTCGAAAAAGCTTGGGTCTTGAAATTTATCCTTCATTTGGTTTCATGATCCAAGCCTTCTCAACGATCAAGCTGGTAGCTTCAATATCCTTCCTTCAATTTCGAGCTATGGCTTTCTTCTCAGCCTGGACACACTCTTTGCTTTAATGGGGCTTCTAAAGGTAACCCAGGGGAGGCAGGTGCGGGGGGAGGGGGGTTCTTGTTGGACCTGCAGAGGAAATAGAGTCTTGGATTATTACTGGAATTTGGGGTCTGACACAAATAACAAAGCGAAGGCTTATGCCTTACTTCAGGGGATACAATTGGCCAAGCAGAAGCGAATACAACACCTGAATGTTGTGGGTGACTCTAAAAATTTAATAAGGACTATGGTCTCCGGATCTTCTCCCCAGGATCTTTACTTAAGAAAAATAGTAGACATAATTCGTCTCCTAGCCGAAAATCTCCAATTATGTTTCTTTCATGTTCTTTAGAATAACAATTTAGAGGTAGACAAAATGGCCAAGAAGGCCATAGGTAAAGCCCCGGGTCTCTTAGGGGTGGATAATAAGGAGACTATAGTCCCTCTGCCATGATCCTAAGATCAACCCCTTTCCTAGCTCTTAGGGCCCATGTGGAATGCATGGCAACGCATGGAAGGCATATGAATTGCATGTTTATTATAACATGGTATTAGATTAGATGGCAAAGTTATGTCATGATGGCGACTTTATGCACAACGCGTGGGAGGAGTTTCAAACTAATCCTGGATGTGGGATGTAGGTATCATCTCGCAGGGCATTAAATGGTTTCTAGGCTGGTGGATTTAGATGAAACACTGTCCTAGCACCGAACTCTCATTGGTCAATTGCAAGATGAAGTCCATGCTTTGAGGAGTCAGATTGAGGATTTGAAATTTCGTTTAGAACAATGGGAAGGGAATCAAGGCCAGTCTTTCACAACCAACAACATCTGGAATGCATCAAGGAACATGTCAGAAGCTTCAGTGTGCCCTCTTCTATATATTAATGAGTTATCTGCAGCAGACTAGGAGTAGCAGGGAATGACATATACCAAGACTGAGCCTGGTGGTTGGATTTTATAAAAAAAAAATGTAGTGGCTATGTTTTGCCTTACTGTTTGTATTAACAATATTTATTACCGCCTTTACACTTTTCAGAACAGAAGTTGTCTTAGTCTTTGGATAGACATTAGGGGAACATAAATATATTTTGGGAAACCAAGCTATGCACAAAGCACTAAAAGTTTTGTAACATCCTGAAGCTATTATTTTGTACTCCAACGGTCTTGAACACACTCTTTAAATGATATAAAATTTCCCATTTTTTAAGGAATAAATAAATAAAAATATCAATTTTCTCATTTAGCTAACGACCACCATTTACCTAAATGTCAATTTTCTCATTTAGCTAAATATCAATTTTTCCATTTAGCTAACGACCACCAGTTACCTATAAGTCAGGCTAGCTAGGTGTATACCAATGAGTGCACCTGCATATGTGTTATCATTCATTTTGGGATTTAATAACAATGGAAATATCGTAAGGGCCCATAGTGGACTCACATATGTTGAACTTTGTGGGTGCATTGCTCCACATGTTCATCTTTTTGAAATTTTAATGACATTACAAGTGTAGCCTTATGGTCACATAGATCAAAAAACACAATTTATAGAACAAATTTAACTGAGAATCTATACATATTAAGTAAGTATAAAGTTTGTGTGGGTGTGTATGTATGTTTATGTGTATTTATATATAATTAAATTTACACAAATAATTATAATAAATCTGTGAGGTGATTATAAAATTATATTTGGAGGTTTTATACTATATAATATGGAGTTTTTTTTGCTTAAATATTGGGTTTGAGGAGTGTTTATTCCTTGGAGGTTATAGGTTCAAATCCAGAGGGGAGTAGGGTATGTACACCTCCATAGACTTTAGTAGTCAAATCGTTGCATGGAAGGGGTCCCTTGTCCCACAAACAAGGGGGTCTCATACACCAATTTGGTGTATGGCTTGGCCATGACCTTAAAATTAGATTATTATTATTATTATTATATATTACCATTGCTCAAGATTTGTATACATAGTTTTAGCATGAAGAATGTGCCATTTAGGGGAAGCAAACCATGGTGAGAATGAAATCCTAGTGGACATCTTAACACTTTGTAACCCTACCAATGAACAAAAATCCGTGGACAACTTATAACAACAATTGAAATGTGGAACTCATTGAAAGGATGTAGGCTCACATCATTAAACATTGATTTTGATTTTTAGTTTGTAAAACTTAATGTTCAAATATAACTCCATGCTTAATATACACCCACATACTCATTCTGGTTTGAGATCCACAACTACTATTTACAAGTTTTTGATCGTCACGATTCACTTATTCATGATTTTTTTTAACCATAGGAACCGATACTTCGTAGGTTTGATCTGGGCTAGGTCTGAGATCAAACCTATTGGCTACCACTATAACCCAAGAGTATATCCAACAACTCACAATCCATATATACCAATAACTTCTGACTTAACAAGGGACGAGGCATCTCGAAGCCCACTAGAGTGGAACCTCTATCCAGGGGTTGTCTAACCTTATCACAACGGGCTAACATATTCCTCATAAGAATTGAATTCGGGTACAAAAGATAACAAACATGCTACCCAACCACCCAAACTTATTCATAATTTTATTTTTAACTATTTCAGTAACTCAAAACACTCTCCATTACGTCTCCTAAAATAAGGTTATAACTATACCAATGTTTCAAAGGAATCTCCATATCACCTCCCTCCTAAATAAACGTAAGTGATACAAGCCAATTAATTCCAAAAAAATTAAACAATACCTATATAGAAAAAACTAATTATTGACTAAAACTAATAATAATTTACACTATGAAGAGTTGCTTTGAGGTTAACTTGTGGCTAAAACTAATAATAATTTATATGAAGAGTTGCTTCGAGGTTAACTTGCGGCTAAAACTAATGATAATTTATAGTTGCTTTGAGGTTAACTTGTGGCGAAAACTAATAATAATTATGCCAAAGGCATATTTAGGAAGAGCTTTTGTGGAAAACCTATCAACAGGTAGATAGGTTTTGGAAAACCACCTGTATCATCCTTATAAACCATTCTAAATCACCACGTCTCCGTCATCACTTTTTAAAGTCCACCTGTGCTGTCATTCGCATTGTTTGGGCCTTCCTCGACACCCACAATCCCTCGGGATTTGACCCCAGACAGACAGGCATAATTTCTAGGAATTAACGTAATATTTGTCTATTATGCAACAAAAAAGTTGTGCAACTTCCACTATCCTCACAGAAAGCATTCTGTTGCGGGATTTGAACCACAGAGCAATCAAACTCGAGCGCATTGCCAGAAACTCACTGGTCTAAAAGCAAATCACGTTGAAATTGGACAATTTGAAGCGATTTTTTTGTAGAAATCTCCATGGAAGCCGGAATGCAAACCAAGAACGGAGTAGCGTACCTCGATCAGACTATGTTACCACAAGTTTTTAAAGAAAGAAAGAAAGAAAGAAAGTATTTTTAACGTCCACGAGACTAAAAATAGCCTATGGGACAGATTGTTTTTCCATCTGACTTTTGTATTCGGCCCTTTTCCTGTGAAGTTTTACAATAATCGCTCCCAGCTTCTCAACACACTCTTTGCTGAATAGATTATCCCAAGAATTAGCTGCCAGAATACCAGCATAATTTTCCCTGCTGTCTTTGAGGGCTTCACATTCTAAAATGAAATGTTTTTCTATTTCCACTTTTCCGGACGAGCACATAATACATACTCTTTCTTCCCACCTTTCTTTTGGCCTTTTCCAGCGCCCTGTTTCACAACGGAGTTGATGAGAATTAGTCCTTAATTGAGCAATAAGAATTTATCTCCAAGAAATATTGGCCCCTATGTACGCCTTTTGCTGATGGTTATGAGTGGGGTTAAACTCTTCAATGTAGTACTTCTTCTTTCTCCCTAGCTCTTTCTCCCAAGTATGTTTGTGGAACTTATCCATAACTCTTTGGTCCATGGTTATGAGTGGGTTAAACTCTTCAATGTAGAATTTCTTCTTTCTCCCTAGCTCTTTCTCCTAAGTACGTTTGTGGAACTTATCCATACCAAAAAAATTTATCTCTTTACCTTTGTAGGACACATGCTCAAGCAAATGCCCCATTTAATAAGCCATTTGTTATTTTGTTACATCCAAGTCTTCTTTCTTTGCACAATCTATCACTTCAAATACAACCTTAGGGCCATCTCACCTCTTCCATTTGCTCAATTTTTTCAAATACCTTATGACTGCACCATAGCAATTGCTTCAACAGGGGCAGCCCCTGTTTCACGCAACAAGATAGCATAAGGAACTCCACTTTTAATTTTGAATTTGTTTGTAATCAACCGCTCTGAATTTTCTCAATTTGTTTCCACTGTGATATCGGTTAAAGCATCGGGCTCCATAGTTCACAACCTGTAGAGGATCACCGAATCACTAGAAGCCCAAAAAGAGTTATAGTGGTTTTCTAGTCCCACAACACTGCCTCTCTACACCTGTTTTGAAAAGAATAAAATGCTTCCAACCCCTAAAGTTCTTTTTCTTTCTACAACCATCCCAACTTAAATTTATGTTGAAGTTGTAATTCCGAGGTATTTGTAGTCTGCAGCTTCTTCCAGAATGTTTCCTTCAAAATAGAACTTATAAGCCGGTTATGTTTTCTTTTTTTAGAGAAAACCACTACTTTCGCTTTGCCAATATTGACTTGCATCCCCACCCTTCTACAAACCTGCTCAAGGGAACATAAGTGCTCTTGAAACCAAGAGTTGATTTAGTAATCAATATAAGGTCATCCATGTACAAAAGAAGCCTTATAACGAACTTGCCCAAATGGACACTGTCACCTCATGGTATTTAGCCACTCTTCAAGCTTATCAATATATAACCCAAAAGGGTAGGAGACAATGGGCAACCTTTGCTTGACCCCGATATCACTTCTAAACTTTCAGAGATGCTTGTTGAAGTTCTAATTTTGACTTTCACTTCTTCATACATCCTATGCACAACAGCTCTCAAATGCCTGGGAACCCCGAAATCTTATCATCTCTACTCCAAATTCTATCCCTAGTGAACTGTGTCAAAGGCTTTTGAAATCAACAAAGTAACAAAAAACTTCTTCCTTTTCTTCCAAAGCTTTTTCAATGATGTGCCTCAAAGTTATGCAATGATCAACTCTGCGGAATGTTTGGGTCTAAAACCCGCTTGCCCTTTAGCACGCTTTTAGATCTCTTTCTTCACTAATTTGCTGATTTTCTTTCTAACATGCTTCCAAATAACTTTGCAAATAAGGGGTTTATCATTATGGTTCTATAATTGAGGGATTATTGACGCCACCACTCTTGAACAGGTATTGCCATACTAGTTGTCCAAACTGTGGGGAACCCCAGCTGTATGATGTTGTTGAAAATTTTTGTGATGTGAGGTGAAAGAATTTTAAGCCCCACTTTAGATACTCTACTTTGAGTTCATCTAAGTCTTTTGCTTTTCCAGCGCCCAACCTCTTCATACCCATCTCTACCTCTTGCACCGAAGAGTCTCCGTAGATCTATGTTGACTAAGGGAGGAGGGTCAACCTTGGGATCCCGCTCATAAAGTTGTCTTGCATAGTTGAACCATTTAGAACCTGTAATGTTGTTTTCAGTTTGCACCTTTTCGGTTGGAGCTCCTTCCAAAATAGTTTGGGGTTATTTTTCCCAAGGAATATTAGTTCTTCTCCTCGAGACCATGAAATCAAACTTTTTCTTTCTTACTATCTGCTGGTTAGCTTTGAGCTTTATGTTATCCTTTTCCGATTCCTTCCACCTTCTCCTTTGCCTTTTTGCATTCCTCGTCAAAACCAAGCATTAACCGGAAAGCATTTTGTTTTAGACTTCTTAATTTTGCTCTTTTGCATTCAGCGAGTGCACTTTGAATTAAATGTGTTAATTTGTGACCATGAAGGCCATGAAATGAGATTAACACATTTAATTCAAAAAGCACTTGCTGAGTGCAAAAGAGCCTCTCTAACGTTTTTTTGAAGGTATTACAATTCTCCGGAGTCAAAAGAATTCTACCATTTGGGGGATTTTGTTGAACAAACTGAGTTTTTGAGTCGATCCTCGGGCAAACTCAAACCTTGGACGCATGGATTCCCCGATCGACACGACACTCCACGACACAAGGCAGTTCACACATGGTTCAAATCAGCTCAAAACGGTCAATTCGTTGCAGCCCTCATGGAATTCGTCGAGCTTTGCTCCCACAATATTATCAGTAAAAACTGGAGTCTCATTATTTCTTTATCCTACCGATTCCACCTTATCCCCCATTATCCTACCGATTCCACCTTATCTTGATTACGCTTCAATGACCTGCATTGCCATCATGAGTACCAGTCTAAACATCGCTCCACTTGGGGTCCATCTGACGGCTTTCCTGTGCCTCCCACGACCAATCGGCACCACTACCCTCGGATCGGGAAAATATCATTGGTCTGGAATTAATGTTGACTGGATCATAAAGGGAGCTAAAATAACCTTATTTTAGCCCAATCTTGAAATTAACTAGAATTTTAAATCATCATTTTCATCTGAAAAATCAGTTTTTAACTGTTAATAATGACGACCATGTTGGTGGAAGTAAATATGTCATCTTCACCGCCGTGAAGAAATCTTGGACGTGATTGTGGAACCCACCTTTGAACAAGAACTACGACCTAACGACACCGTTCGTAGCGACGACCATGATGCTAACGACGTTTAGTGTGCATCCGTTTGGATGCCCCGTCATAGTGTAGGGTCCAGGATTAATTTAATTTTTGATGCATTTTGTATTCTCCAATGTCTTATTGGAGAATATGTCAATTGTGGTGGAATCTTCATTTCGACGTAATTATTTGAATGTGTAAATATTGAAGAATTTAAGTTTGATCTTCCAAATAAAGACATGTGGGCAAGCACAGTTTACAAAACTCCTTTTGTGGTGGATAAAAGTTTTTATTAGATTTTATTAGAATTTGAGAGATATCTTCTGAATGTTACATATTATATTAAGAAAATATATTTTAATAAAATTATAAAGGAAATTATTTATTTTTATTGAATTAGAAAATATTATGGAATAGTCTAATTTTATTGAAATAAAGAATATTATGGAATATCTTGGTCTAACTATTTTATATTTTGGTCCTTTTCCAGGGATATTTTTTGTTTAGTTTTGTTAGAAATTCGACAACAAATTGTTAGATTTGCATATTTGAGTGGTTAATTATGTATACTCTTAGTGAAATATTTAAATTTCAAGGTTATTTTTTTCCAATTATTTTTTTAAGTAATTTAAATTCAATCTGAAAAGTTTTTCCCTCTAAACTTAACTAAAATTTAAATGAAATTAATATAGTAAAGTTATTATAAATAATGCATTTCGGTATTTTTCTAATAAAATAATTAGGAACTAATTTTGATTAACATAGACGAGGTAAATACATTAAAGTTTTTTTTATATAGCCTATTTTAGGGGAGATGTAGAGACTTAAAGTATTAAGTATTATGTTATGTTATAATTATAATTATAATAATAAAGTAGGCTCAAATATTAATAAGAATAATAATAATATTTATAAAAATAAAATCTCCTTACATTATAAGGAGGTTGTAATAATAACTTTAATTTGGTATATAATTACTTTTTTAATATATTTAAAAAAAAAATGAAATATTTTAATATATACCAATATATTTTATAATATTAATATATTAAAAAATATATATTGATTTGAATTTGTTTATGATTTGCCCTATCTTCAATTAATAGAGGACTAAAATAGTGTAGTGACTACGTAGGTAGTAATATATTGACAATTTAATATATTAAAAATTATATTCATATTTTTAAAAGAATATTTATTTTTTTTAAGTAAAAAGGCGAATCCTGTTATATTAAAACTTCAGAAAAAGAAATACACTTGACAGACAGGTGCCAGTTGTCCTGCCTATGCAGGAAACCAGGACAGTTGGTCTGTCCACAGTAGCATGCAAAATCAAACAACTCGTTTCGCCACCCTGCCCGAAGGAAACCAGGGTGCATGTCCATTTTCATCAGCAGTTTAGTAAGGCCTATTCTAACGCTAACTAGGCTAATAACTAAAGAGCTACAACTCTGATAAACAGCAAAATAAATGGAGTTGGAGACCATGCGAAACAGAAGAACCTATTCATCGGAGTCCTCGCAACCGTCCTTCGCCTTGCCATTGTTGACAGGAATGACATAGGGCTGAGCACATGTGGGACATTGTCGTCGAGGTGTGGCACTGGAGTAGGTTGCGTAAAGCATGTCCAAGCGTTGGCTAACGCGGACGACTCTGGAAATTTGATCATCCACCAGACTACGGACCTCAAAGATCAGGTTCAGGTGCTCCGGGTGTAGGAGTGGTGGCGGTGGCGGCGACTTTGTTTTAGCATCTGTTTCCTAGTGACCCTGCGTCTTCCTCTGCAGCTGCAAATCGGTGTTGCTTTCCGGCAGCTCCTCCTCTACCAGGAAAGTGGCAAACTCTTCATTAGGAGCGTCGTTGGGGTCGTGAGTCTCTCTTAAACTGGGCGGTGGTGTTGCTTCTTCAATGCACGCCGGGGGGTTCCAATTATCTGGAACGATAAACATTCGACTCTCAGAGAAGTTCGGTGGGAGCTCCATGGATGGAATTTCCTCGACATAAGTTCGGGGGGGGGGGGTGAGCTTGTTGCTATGGTCTCCCTGTGTCGCTTCCTCTTGGCCAGGAGCAAAGCTCGTTCGAACCGCTTGTGTCTTTTCCTCCTGGAACATCCGCGTACCAGTCTGCTCCTCTACGGGGTCTCCCCCTCGCTCGCGGCATAGTGAGAATGAGGACCAGTGCCAGGATGTCTCCTGCGCTTCGATTCCTGCTCTGCTCGGCGAGCTTCGAGTGCATTCTAAGAGTTCCGGTAAGGCGGATAATGGCATAAACAATGGCTGCAGCTATTAAAG
>SNQJ01S0059232.1:42750-54100 GCA_010110895.2 Picea sitchensis | reverse complement strand
TCGATTTTTGTTCTACATGAATCGCCCCGAGAACGTCTCTTCAATCTAGGCATTCTTAGAGCTCCCCCGCTGAATCGTGATTTTGGTTATCTTTGGAATAAGTTAGAACTGATAACCACTCTATATAATAGAGTCCAATGTATTGATATTAATAAGTAATTGAATATTTTTGTATTATACTCTACTCTCCAATTTTATCAAGGACATGATTGAGCAAGAATACCATGTGGCAAGACCTCCTTCTGCAACAACACATATATACCATGTAAGTCTAATTTCAATTCTAGCAACCTTACCCCCGCATACTATTTTCTTAAGACAGAGCATTCTATAGAATAGCATTTTGAATGTAAGAATGAAAAGAGGTTCTCTCCAAGCCAAAGGGGGATTGGAAGAATGAAATGTCTAGTTTTAGTGCAAAGGGAGACTCAAATTTACAATCTGAAATTTCAGACTTAGTTTTAGTGCAAAGGGAGACTCAAATTTACAATCTGAAATTTCAGACTCCCTTAGCATTATTTATGTACTAAGGTTGAGTAGAAATTTGCTTTCTGTAGATCAAATTTCATTTGTAAACCACCATATTGTACAATTCAAAGATGCCAAATATCTTGTGAAAAATAAGAGTAATGATGTCATTTCAATAACAGATGGGGATAATGGGCTATACAAACTTCAAGGGAAGTTTGTCCAAAAAATATATCATTTTCCAAATGTATTGGAGGTAATTCATATGTTAAAGATAAAGCATGAATGCATGGGACATTTGGGTTATGATTTTCTCAAGAAGTTGCATGGATTAGTTGTAAATTTACCTGCTTTTACCTCTGATGATAACTTCACTTGGAAAACATGTGTCTATTGTAAACAACATAAACATAAATTTGTATGGTCCTTGTACATTCAGATATATGTGACCCAATGTTGTTACAGTGGCTCAGGGGAGCTAGGTACTTTATCACATTCATTGATGATTATATGAGGAAGGTTTCGGTGTACTTCCTCAAGAAGAAGTCTCAGGCCTTAGAGACTTTCAAATAATTCAACGTTGGAATAGAGAGAATGTGGCAGGCTGATAAAAGCATTGAGGACAAACAATGGAGAATAAAGTTCCAATGATTTTACAGACTTCTGCAAGAAGAATGGGATTTGGGGAGAGTTATTGCACCTTATACTCTAGAACAGAATTATGTTGCAGCAAGGAAAAACATAACATTGACCGAAAGGGCTAATCCAAGGATGAAGGTGAAAGAATTGCTCGATTATATTATAAGTTATTTGTTGTATCATAAAAAATCATTTTCCAGAATGCTAGACATGTATATAGCTATCCTATAACTCCACTCATGGATATTGGTTAATGCCTCCAACTATGGCTAGACAACCTTATAATTGAGACCAAATCTAATAATGTTCCCATGAATTTGAGACCAACTCACCTTTCATCTTTAACATGTTTTTAGAACAAGTTAGCATTTTCATAATGTACCTGTCATGTAACAGACCGATATAGAAACTTGCAAAATTTTCCAAATCTGACAGGCTAGGCCAACAGTAAGCAAATGAATGATGGGATCCATAAACCTAGTTCTTTAAGTGGGTCTAATTCAAATACAAATGGTGTAAAAAAGATTTCGATGGAAGTGTTATAATCCAATTGAGGGACAAAATCCAGGGATCCAACATCTGGAATGTGTCTTGGAAGAGTCACACTTTAGTTCAAGAACATGCCTTTTGGGAAATCCAGAATGGTCAGAGCACTCTCTTCTGGATGGATTCCTGGAAAGATATTCCCCCCTACATTCTGAGGATAATCTAAATTCCTACATGGATGACATTCATAATCTCCCCTCCCTCAAAGTGGCAGATCTCTGGATGAAATCATCCATTAGCACCCCATGGCGCAAATGGAAAGAGACTACTCAAGAACTTCACATGGCAGCAGATTGCAACTTACAACTGTGGAAAGAAACGCTCCAACAAAGGAAAATTTAGTTTAGTTCAGACCCAGGCATCCTCAGATGGGGATAAACTCCCAATGGAAACTTCACACTCAAAGAAGGGTACAGTTTGCAGGAAAACTTTCAGAACAACAAAAGAGAGCATATTTGGACTACAATCTAGAAATCTAAACTTTGGCCAAAAATCTCAACCTTTCTCTGGCTAATGGTACAAAAAAAAATCCTAACTTGGGATAACCTAAGAAGAAGAGGCTTCATAGGACCCTCAATCTGCCACTTGTGTCAATTGAAGGAAGAAACCATGGAACACCTCCTAAACCACTCCCCCTACAACAAACTAATATGGACCCAAGCGGCCCAAAGAATGAGAAGGACTAATAAAGAGAGAAACAACATTACCAACACTCTCAAAAATTGGGGGGATGGATCCTACAAAAGTCCCATCCTAAACAGAATCTAGAAAATTCTATCTGGTTTCCTAGTCTGGAATCTCTAGAAAGAAATAAATAGAAGAATCTCTCACTCTTAGGCCTCCCCTCCCCTTACCCTCTCGACATTCATTCACAAGAACATCTAGGAAACTCTCAAAATTAAACCCTGGAGCCCTAAATACTTCCCTTCAGACCGCCATGAAACCTCTGTTCTAAGCTCTTGGAATCTCACCCTAACCCCAACTCTTTCCTCCATAAACGCTCCCCAAGACTCATTTCCCAGTCCCCAGTCTTGGCTTCCTCCTCCCCCGGGATTCCATAAAATCAATTTTGATGGTGCTTCCAAGGGAAATCCTGGCTTCTCAGGATATGGAGCCATTATTCGCGACATCGAGGACCAAATACAACACCTAATGGCAGCAAATCTAGGTCATGATACAAATAACTCGGCATAAATCTGGGGATTGATCAAAGGGATACAAATAGCTATTGAACACAATCTCTACAGTCTAATAATAGAATGGGACTCCAAATTCGTCATCAGCTTAACCACCAAAATCATCACTGGAAAGGACCTGGAGAGAATCACCCCCAGTTGGCGTCTCCTTGGGCCCCTTAATATCTTGAAGGCTCTTCTCAGACCCACCCTCACTTTAATCACCTCACACATTAGACGCGATACAAAAAAGGTGGCGGACCTACTTGCTAATGCAGGGGTAAACAGTCAAGAAGACATCTACATTGACTCGAGGCACTCTCAAAGCTCCCATCTATTGTCTCAATGCAGGAAGTTGGCGCAGCACGATCTCCCTCCCTCGGATGGGGTGACAAATGGAAAGGAGGTGGGAGCCAGGTGGCACCGGACAACGTAGGGGGGTATTAATTCTTGCTGCCAGCCTCCCGTCCCCCCAATTTTCAATGACTAGCATTCACTGCAATTCAATGGAGGTGCGATGGGCACCACGAGCCAACTTAAGAAAGCCTCACGCTAACCAGGCCAGGTGTACCTGTACCATGCTTGCAGTCACCTCGTCCCTAATGGCACCTGCTCATGTCAATTTGTGAAGTTTTATGGAGGCCGAGATGATGGACCATTATTTCAATCCTCCCTGGCACTTAGCTTGTCTGCTCCTTGGCCTTCTCTGGATCCTCCATAACGTCTTTGCTCTGTGCCCACCATTGCCTTCTCTAGTTCAACTCTGCCAAGCCTGCAACATGCCCAAGGAGCGAGGCAAATCCAAGCGATGCCCACTGTATTACAATGCCTACACTAGACGTAATCGTCTCGCCCCAACCTAGCTCACCCTCATCATAGCCAGTCGTCTCAGGAAAAACCAGCCCCCCACTGATCCTCGTGGTGGCCCCTCCATGGCAGAAATTCCCCCTCCCGTGAACTTTGCTCCCCCCACTCAGCCACAGTCCATAATTGGACCCCGCAAGAGCCTACTCTCTCGAACACTTATTCGACACTGGATCTTGCATAGTGGAGGAAGAGAATCCCCCTCGTTGGCAGGAGACCCACTTGAATGTTATGACCATGGTGGATGAAGATGATACGATGAATGCAGTGGATACAATGGACGTAGGGAACACAACTAAAGCAGCGGACACAGCGGAATAAATGGATGCCGAGATGATGGAGGATCCGCCTCCATCAGCCCCACTCCGATTCACAGAGGAGCACATTCAGCTCATCTTTGAGCTGCGACAAAAATTGGATGAACATGCCTATATCTAGAACTTCTTGGGACAATGCTTGGACCTCTTGATGGATGTGATGACAATTTCTCCAGCAAGAAAAAGATTTCCAGCCTGTGGACAATTATTTGTCCCAGCCTACAGTGTTCAAGGATGGACAAGTCCAAGCTAGCTCCCAGGTTTCATGGTTTCTTTTTGCTTTTGTGATTTCCGCAGAGAATTACCATACTCTTTCATGCTTTGTAAGATAGTCGGCGATGACCACTGAACAATAGAACACTTTGCTCTCTTTTTTTGTTACAGTTTCAGTTACAGTTTCAACCACGCTTAATGGCCACCTGTCATGGTTTCCTGTTGTGGCAGGATAGGTGACATAATCATGTTTTTTGTATAGACACAGAATTATGTGAATCTATTTTTAGATTCTTTTATTTACAAAAAAAAAGTGTTAATTAATACTTTAATTTATACATTGCATTTATGTAAAAAAGTATCAATAGTGTTAATGTATTAATAATATTAATTTATTAATATAATTAATGTATTAATAATATATATAGTATTAATGTATTAATATATTATTTTACTATATTAATATATTATTTTAATATATTACTTTAATAATGTATTACTAACATAATTAAGCTTAATGTATAACTATTTTATTGATGTATTATTAATGTACTATGTTATAATCTAATTAATACTTTATTAATGTTTTAAAGTATTAATAATTTACTAATGTATTTATTAATTCATTTATTATATTAAATGTATCTATTAATTTATTTATTATGTTAAATGTATTTTTTTTATTATTCTAATAATTTATTATTAATGTATTTTAGTGTACTTTAATATTTTAGCATGGTATTAATTAATATTATAGGAATGTCTTAATTAGTTAATACATTATACATTAATATTAATTAATAATTTAATTTATACATTACATTTACATAAATGTAAACTATGATCATAGTCAACTATAGTCAACCATAATCATTTTTAATAAATGTATCAATACTTTAATATATATTAATGCATTACTTTACTTTAATGTAATAATATATATAATGTATTAATAATATAAATGAATTAATTATATATAATATGAATATATTAATAATATATATAGTATTATTNTGTATTTTTTTTATTATTCTAATAATTTATTATTAATGTATTTTAGTGTACTTTAATATTTTAGCATGGTATTAATTAATATTATAGGAATGTCTTAATTAGTTAATACATTATACATTAATATTAATTAATAATTTAATTTAGAAATTACATTTATATAAATGTAAACTATGATCATAGTCAACTATAATCAACCATAATCATTTTTAATAAATGTATTAATACTTTAATATATATTAATGCATTACTTTACTTTAATGTAATAATATATAATGTATTAATAATATAAATGAATTAATTATATATAGTATGAATATATTAATAATATATATAGTATTATTGTTTTTTATTTTGTTAATGTATTAATAATTTAGCAATGCATTGATTAATAATGTATTTATGTACTAATTCATTAATAAACTACAATATTAATATTTCATTCAATTAATACCTTATATTATACATTCTTGTAAATTAATACTTTATTTTATACATTTTTATTGTATTACATTAATGTGATACATTACATTAATAAATCATTAATTTATATACATTAATATAATAAATTAATGTATTAAATTAATACATTATTATTAGATATTATTATATAAAGGTAATAATTAATTTAATATATTAATGGTCATCTCCAAGACATGTGGGTAGTCAACTAGCAACATCCACTTTATAAAAGTGGTTGATATACTCAATCGACTCCATTAATTTGGAAAGGTGGAAAATGGCGTCCATGGGCGTTTATCAACCACTTTTATAAAGTGGTTGTTTCTAGTAGGATTATCAAATGACACATGTGGTTATCAAATTAAGAAAGGCATCGTGGACTTATGAAATGCATCCTCAGTGCATAATCTTCGAAGATTGATGATGAAACCATCGTGCATGTGTACCTTAATTCACCTTGGAGTTATGATGCATGCATTAGGAATATGTGCATCACAAAATACACATGTAAATAATGGAATTATATAATTCTTATGATGATGATGGTTCACTAAAATTGGTTTATTTGACCTTAAGAAAGATAAGAAATTACTTGGATTTAGCTAAAATGTTATTTAGATACTCAACAATATTTAGAAAAAACGTTTCAAAATAACTATAATTTTGATGTCTTAAAAGGTTAGAAAGATTTGATTGTTCTCAATAGATCATCACTATAATACCTATATTATTCATTACACTATTTTATACTGAATTTAATATTGGAATACTATTTTAATACTAAGTTTAATAATGGACTTTTATAATTCTTATAATACATATCTTAATAATTATACCATTTTATATTATTTAATAATTTATGGTTCCTTTAATTATAAATTATTTTATAATGATTTTTTTTTAAGTGAGTGTAAGAAGTTGTATTACTGTGGAAATATTATGATACAAAAAAGGGGGGACATCTTGATCTGCTTAGAAGGAAACCAGACCAAGGGTTCCCAAGTTGCGCGTGCTAATATTTACGAGGGGTGGGACTGATCTGCCGCTAAGGAAAACCAGGCCAGTCCTACCATATCCAGTTTGAAAGAAGATAAGAAACACAGACATAAAAAGCAGATGCTGAAACATAACTTGACTAAGATTGGCATTATTTCCATTAGACTAACCATTCACTAGTCTAGGAGGACGAGGTGTTTCTTTCCACCATCTGATTAGCTCTTGTTATCATCCTTCTGGGGGATCGTGCGAGTCTTTATGATTTGGGTTGGCACACCATGCCCATCGGCCAACATAATGTCCATGTGATGTACATAGCGCAGATAGAGGTGGAACTGAGTAGCCAACTGCTCCATCTTGTATTTTTGGTCCTTCTCGACCTCCACTGACAGTTTTCAGACTGCTGAGGCGACTCAGGATTTCGTCCACTATTTTATTGTTTTCCTTTTTGTCCTCCTATCTCGCGTCTTCCATTTCAGAACTCATGTTGTCGATCATCATCTTAGTTAGCCAAGCCATCTCCACCGTTTTATGGTAGAGGGCTTCCCTGGGTTGTGTGGCCCCAGATCAGTTACCCAGTCTTCTTCCTGTGCTAGTGCATCCTACGCTTTGCCTTTGCATTTTTCTTTTATTTTCTTTTCCCACCGGGTAATGGTCACTTTTCCTTTCGACGCAACCAAATTTTGTAATGTGCCCTCCGCATATTTTTCCACCTGCTCCATTCTTGACACCCTCCGTGGACTACTCGAAACTTCCTTTCCAGGGGGTTCCTCTTCCTGTGCATTCACTTCATTTGCATTGTCCTTCTTGGCCTGTCGCAGCTCCTTTGCTGGATACTCAGCCTGTACCTCACTTCCTAGGGATTATTCCTTTCCTTGCCCTTGTATCTGTGGTAGCCCCTATTGTTGCGCTCCTTCTATGTGCGTCTATTCATAATATCTCTCCTCTTATTGACCTTCCCCTACTACGAGCTTGTCCTTCCAATCATGGTTTTCCCGTAGTGGTGAGCTCTCCCATCCTTTTCCCCTGTTGTGACTCGTTTGATCATGATAACTCGACCTTTATCCTTGTACGGGTCCCTGCCCCTGCTCACTTGAGATCCAACTGTGCTACTCTTCGTACCTGTACTTTGACATGGTGGATCGATTCTGGACCATGTCATGCCCTCATTCCTTATGTCATTCGTTGCATGGAGTTTGTCGTCTGAACTTTCCCATGTAATTTCCCTGCAAGTCTTATTATCAAAAGGGCCTTTCTTCCATACCCCTGCCTACTTCTTATGTTGATCTTGCATGGTAGTTGGTGGTCGAGTGTTAGGCACTCATATCCTACATGGGTCCTGTGTACCTACTGATAGGCCTTGCGCCTCCCTCCTCGATGTGACCTTCCTTTCTTAAGCTTCCTTCATGGTATTTTGTCGCTAGTTGGATGCAGTTTGTTCTAAGTTGTCCATTTGGGATGTTGATCCAGGTTGTGTCTAGTTCTAGACCTTCCTTTCCAACCCCCTCATTGGCTAGCCTATCCACGAGGCCATTTGTTGACCTATGCACCTAGCGCAACTCCACTGTATTCAGAGTTTCCAGATGTTCTTGGATTTTATGTAGGGAGTGTGTCAGGCGCCAGTGTCTCTGAACCTTTCCCACTATGGTGCCATTTTGGAGTCTTTCCGCCATGTTGATAACCAGGGTGGATTCACCTTCCACGATAGTGTTTGTCATCCTTTTATGACTTAGGATTTCAAGGCCAAGCTCCAGGGCTCCAAATTCCGCTGTGTTGTTGGTTGAGTTTCCCATACTCCTAGCATATGGCCGGATGATGTTACCCTCACTATCTCTGATCACCCCTCCCTTCCCTGCCACTCCTGGGTTTCTTTTTTTCGTCCCATCAAAATTCAATTTGAGGAACCCTAACGGAGGGGGGGTCCAGTTGCGGTCTCCTATTTGGAGTTGCGGTTCACACTCTACCAGTGTGCTATCGCGCCCGCATTTTAGGTGGAAAACATACAGGATTCAGGAATCTTGGCATGTGAGTTGCACTTTCTCCTTATTGTAGTTGCAGCTCTGCACCGTTTCTCGTATTTGTGAGATTATTTCATTCTTGAGATTTCCTTCTATTAGGATTTCATTCCTGAAGATGTGTTGGTTCCTTTCCTTCCATATTTCCGAGATGATCATCCCCAACATCAGATTCCAGCAGAGGTTCACCATTTCATTTTTCGTTGTAACTCTCATTCCAATTGTTGATGGTTGCACTGATGTTACCTCAGATCCTATTGGATTGGCGGTAGATGCCTGCTGCCCAATCCCATATCTCTGTTGTGTAACTGCATTCGTCGAGGAGGTGATTGGTTGTTTCCTCCTTATCTTGATGAAGGTGGCATCAAGATGGACCTATAAAGCCCCTTTTCCTAAGGTTTTCCTAGCTTAGAATTCGGTTGCGAAGAACTAGCCATTCGAACATTTTGATTTTTGGCCATTAGGGGCTGCCCCAAATCTTTCCCCACTATTGTGTCGGGTCTTCTTGTTCCTAATCCGCGATGTAATACCATGCTTATTTTAATTTGAATTCCCCACCATTTTTCCTGCCCCACCTTAATTGGTCCTCTCCCTCTGCAACTACAATTTTCCTTTTCCCCAGTTCCTCCTCCACCTCTTTCATTATTGTTGTGATCCAGTCTCTATTTTGTGGATTGAGTTTGTCCCAAATCCTCCATCTGTCTCTACCATTTCTTTGCTTCCAGTACTGATGGATTTTTGTTTTGCCTTGCATTGTCATTTCCTGTTGGAGCTCCTCCCTGTCTGGATTTTCCATTATGGGTTCCTATTTCCACGTGCCCTCCCAGAATCTGGTTGTTTTACCATTTCTGACTTCCCAGAAGCTATGTTTATGGATCTGGTTCTTGTTGCACCAGGCGAGATTCCAGATGGTTGATCCCTCCCTTGTCCCCATGAACCAGATGTGATCCTGGTCATTGATGTTTAGGGCATATTTGGCCTTCCAGAGGTTTTCCCATGGTACCAAATTGTCTTTGACCCATATCCACCAGAGATTTTCCCCATAGGCTTCGTTGGTTACCTATGGGTCTTGTAACCACATGCATCCTTTGCTTTTTGGTCTACAAACCTTCTCCCAGGCCACCAGGGCCCATTTCTTTTTATTTTTATCACCTCGCCATAGGAAATCTCTTTGAATGGCTCTTATCTTTTGTAGTTTTCCTTTGGGTGTGGGAAACACTGACATCATATACGTCGGAATTGCCTGTAGAACCGTTTTGGTAAGGATAAGCCTCCTAGCCAGGTTGAGAGCTCTGTAAGTCGAATTTTTTACCCTCTCTTGCAGTTTGTTGGTCACTCCTTCCCACGTTGTCATTTTGCATGCTCTGTCCGTCAGGGGGATTCCCAAGTATTTCTTTGGGAGATTTTTGTGTTCAAACCCCAGAATGTTGGCCAGGTTTCTTTGAATTGTAGGATTAGTGTTGAAGAAATAAATTGTGGATTTGGAGTGGTTGATCTCCGCCCCTGAGACTTCCCCAAATTCGTCTAAGATTCTTTTATAGGTCTTTTCTTCCTTGACTGTGGGTGTGCCATGAAGTAGGGTATCATCAACAAATTGTTGGTGTGTGGAGGTTGGACAATTTTCGAAAGGTTTGATGCTTTTTATTTCCCATGTTGCAGTTGTAGTTTTTATGCTTATGCTTAGCCCTTCCATCATCAAAATGAACAGGAAGGGGGATAGCAGGTCTCCTTGTCTGATGACTCTCGAAGGTCAGAAATGTTTTGTTGGGGCTCCATTGATTAGAAAGTGAGTAGCTTGTCGTTGAGACTAGATTGACAATCCAGTTGATCCAGTGTTGTTCGAAATCAAAGGCTTCCAATGTCTTCGTCATATAGTGCCAGCTAATTTTGTCATAAGCCTTCACCAAGTCAAGTTGGATTATGATCCCCCCTCTCCTTTGGCTTTTCAGCATGTGTATAAGCTCATGCGAATGGATGATGGTGTCCAGGATTTGTCTTCCTTCTACGAACATTACCTGTTCCTATGAAATCAATGTAGGTAGGAGAGGTTTCAGTCTATTGGATATGAATTTGGAGATTATCTTGTAAACTACATTGCATAAAGCTATAGGCATGTAGTAGTTTGGGTTCCTTGCTTCATTTTCTTTTGGGATTAGAGTGATCATTGTGGCATTTAAAACTTTCAAGATGGAGGTCGAGCATCTGGAGTCTTCCACCACCCCATAAACGTCATGTTTAGCCACTTCCTAGCAGGCTTTGAAGAATTCCACTGTGAAGTCATCTGGACTTGGGGCCTTTCCATTGGGGATCTCTTGGACCACTTGGTCAATTTCCTTCTTTGTGATGGGTTTGCTAAGATTGATATTTTGTTCCTTAGTGACCAACCTGGGGATGTGCTGAGTTATCCTTTGTATGGCCTTAGTTTTGTTTTGGTTGGGTTCGTAGGCTATCCCCTAGAAGTGATTGACCAATGTATTTTCAATTTCCTTGGGGGATTATCTTTCGATCCAATCTTGATCCCTAATTTTCAATATTTTGTTCTGGGTTCTTCTTGCAATGGTTGTTCTATGAAAAAACTTGGTATTCCTATCTCCTTCCTTTAGCCACCTGATTCTGGACTTTTGGTGCCATAGAGTTTCTTCCT